>JAVYIG010001311.1:195736-355765 GCA_035222895.1 Strongylocentrotus droebachiensis
ATTGAAATGTTATCATTGAAGATGTAAAATTTCTCAAATAGAGCACCGTTCTTTCTGAATGTGAGATGGTTGTTACCGTTGTATTAGTAATATCAAAATAATACCTGCCTGCCTCCTATGGACTTGTATAGTATATCTGTAAATAGCTTACAGTTATATTGTTTTAAATGGTACATCATAAGGCCCACTTACCTTGCAGAAAAACCAATTTGCATTGGTTTTTTAACTACCATTTACACTACTGGAAAAACCCATTAAAAAGCTTGTTTTGCCTTTTCTGTTTGTGGGGGGGGGGGGGGGGTGGGGGCGAGTTGTGCATATGCCCCACTTGTTGGTGCTCTGCATGTGTTAATTTAGGAAAAAGAGGAGGGTCACAAGAACAAAAACTGGAAGATCATTGGTGTTTTTTACACCCCCAAAATGGTGAAGTTTGGGCCGGTGTTTTAAAAAACACTCCAGAGATGTGTTTTTTTATTTGTTTTTTGTTGTTGTGCTTATGGGTTAGTGCCTAGCAACTTCAAACAAAACTCAGAAATGTGAGAAAAACCAACAGCTTTTGCTTGCAGTGTAAATGCAGCTATACCGGTAGTCACCTGTTACAGCACAGTCCTAACACTACTACAAACCATATACCCTTTAAACAAATTAGAACCATACAGTAACAAACCGAACAAAATTAATGGCTACTAACATTCAGATAACAATAATATTATCACCAGATATTAAAGTCAAGGAGAGGATATAAAATCAATTCACAGATTTCATTCCTAGATCATCCTCTCTAATCTGTGCGACAATCTGACACCAGAACTCTGAAATTTATGACCATGAACCAGCCCCCTTACAAAGGCCGAGTTTAGGCAGTAAATCTTGATTATTTTGTTAGTATTTGTCATCATTTGTTATCAAGAAGTCTGTGAAATAACATGTTTTGAAGGCAAAGAAAATGATTTTTCAGATATCATTGTGCTTTTGTGAATATATTCCTTTGTGAACATTTGAATGCCTTCAGCCATTATTCATCATATCTAATCGAATAATCCTAAGGAATTTGTCTAAGCTTATTTTCTGACAGAATTGGGACCTTTTATTGCATGCAGATGAATTAGCTGTGATATTTTATGAACCGAGTCAACGGCTTTACTATTGCTTTTTGACATAGCGGGGTCATTCAATTCTGTTTCATTATCTGAGTAGAAATGATGATTTATGTCAATAAATATGTAATGATACTCCCCCATCGATAACAAGCATTCAATATTCTGTTCCAGTTACCTGCATTTAATGTTTATGATACTCCTTATATGTAGATTCTTCATATCGGTGCAGTTCAAACAGCTCGAAATGTCATAGCTAGAGTTAGCATGCATTAGATCTTTCTGCAGTAATCTCACAAAATATGGTGAAAAACCTCATGTACATATGAGTGAAAAGGAAACTCACAATACTAAAGGTAAATTAACTGACTTTTACAATATGGTATAGGGAATAGATACACACTTAATACCTGTCTTGGAGAACTATTTGAAGGGGACTTCAATATAATTGCTAGGATACAACAATTTCCACAGAGTCATTGTGACAGAATTCAAAGCCAATGTGGAATTAGTTAATACTTCTCTCTCATCCCGTATCTTCATAATTTAATATAAACCTTTTCATTCATATTTTCACCTTAATTAAAGGTAAAGACCAGTTCTGGTCATGAGATTTCTTTGTGAAAGAAACGTTTTGGAATCGATCAGAAAGGTTTATCATCTAGCATATAAGTATTGGTGTGTACTGCAAGGTTCTGGAATCATCAAAATGATAAGAATTTGGCCCAGTCTTGGTAAAGTTTGTATACAGAAAAATGTATATGGGACTACACGATATCTATCCAGGCTGGATATATATGATAATTTACCAAATATATCAATTAGTAGGCGGTTTCCTGGCAAAATTTGTATCATCACCTATTAGTCAAAACATATTCTTTCACATGATTGCTAGTAAGAGCTTCCATTTCATTTTTTGAGAGGGGGGCATTTCCAAAACTAGTCTATACCTTTAACACAGGCCTTTTCAACTGGTGGCGCGCACGCCACTTGTGGCACTTGCGGTCAGTCGGAGTGGCGTGCGACTGTTGCAACAACAAAACAAAAAAACAGAAAGAAAGAAAATACATATTTTAGAATTAAATACTCGGCTAAATCAAGAAATTGCAGTCAAATTTGCCTACTTAACAAACAGGAAGAAAGGGGAATTTATCATTCTTTACCATTTTATATGAATCTAAACCTAAGGTCTGAACAACAAATATTAGCTTACGATGGGATACCAATTTTAACATTGCCAATCTCTGGAAACATCTTGTTTTTGTTTGTTTGATTTTCACTTTATTTTGACATTTCCCATGTTTATTGCACACAAAAAACTACATATAAATATACCTCTAGTGTAATTGTACCCAGGAATTGTACTAATTTTTTCACATCAATATGAAATTATGATTGATTATATTATGGATTGAAATGGTGCTAAAAATGCCCCATTTGTGCATTTAGAAAGCCCTAAATCCACCAGCTTCAGGGGGCCTGGCCCCTGGACCCCACCCATTTTCGGCTCGGTTGCTACGCTCCCTCACAGCACAGTCAACCATACAGGGTGGCACTTCAACTACAAATTCTTTTCGTTTTGGCACTTCTAATAAACTAGTTGAGAAGGCCTGATTTAACACTTTGGTTGTTTTCTTTGCATCTCTGCACTGTTGCTCGTTTGCCACATGAGCAATTGTGCACAAAACAATAATCTTGAAGCCTTCAGTATATTTGTCCCATACTAAATATATGTTAAATTGTGTGGTTATAAAATAATAAATTAATTTCCTATTCCATCTTCTTAATCCCTCCTGTTTTCCATGTGTATAAATATGTAATTTGCTATTTTGATAAGAACTTGATTTAGGTGAAATGAGCATTGCATGGTCATTCGTAAAGTGCACAGAAAAAAACCCAACACATATTTCCCCAAAAATACAGATTCTAAGAAAGTTAAACTATACCTTCAATGACAAAAAAAAAGATCTTGTCCAATTTGCACATAAAGCTTCATTACAGCTGACCCTGACTAGAGGTCAGACAAAAGATGATTTACAGCTATTAGATGGATTAGTTTACACCTTTTATTTGTTGATTGTAAGTCACCTTTTAGCTCAAGTCAAGGACCTTATTGCTTAGATACTGGTACACTCCACAGGACCTTTCCTTTGTTATGCCTTACCAGCCCAGGAAAGACAAGACTGAATGATTTTTCTCAGAATAAAGATAGTTGCAACGGAAACAAAATATAGTTATTTTTGTGACATGTCATGGTATGTGAGGATACCAACATATTTCCATGCATTATCACATATCATACTTTTCATATGTATTGAAACATGTTATATTACTTTGAATGTTATCTGAAATAAAGAGGAAATTGTTTAGAACTGAACATGAGCCCAGCCAGAAATGATGTAGTTTTACCAGGGAAGCTTTGTCACTTTCCCAGTCCAGCTAAACCATTGGGTAAAGATACACACTTCCCCACTCTACAGAAAACCCACAACACTCACAGCTCACCCTGATTGGTCAAATATACTCATGGAGTATGTGACCTGCAACCAATAGGAAAGCTGCATTCAGTGTGCATGTAAGTGTGCACTTCATGCACCTGCCGCCTGTAGTGTGGTGCTGTGTGAGTGTGTGCAGTGGAGGGTTACATGCTTGGAAGTCATTTATTTGTGTAGATGTCTGTCACTTGGCACTCGGTTGGTGTGGTCTGTTACAGACAGTTTGAGCCAGGATAAATAATCACTCTGGACTTTGTGGAAATAATCTTGGGATTCTACCTGTCTTTTTTCTCCTTCAGTTCTTGGTTTGGCCAACTTTTGATATATACATCTTTCTTCAAAGGGAGAGTGCTGAATCATCAGGTATTTTATAACTTCAAGCACTTCTTAGAGAAAGTAAAAGTTTTTTATTTTGTTATTAACAAGTTTTAATTAATACGGTACACTTTATATTAATTTGAAAGTTCGTCTTTAATTTTGTAATCTTAAAGTTGATCATATCAACACACAAAGAATTTGAACAAGAAAAAATGTGCCTATTTTGACTGTTATTCTAATAGATGCTTGTACCTAATTATATAAATGACAATCATAATTATCATTTTATCTCAAATAACATGATTTACCATTGAACTAGTTGAAATGTCACAAATTAATGCACATAAAAGAGAGATAGGAGTGTTCACAGGAGTGTTTGCAGATTCACAGTTATTATATACATGTATATGGTACTAAGAAGGATTATTAAAATATACCAGAAAACTATATTGTGCTCGGCTAACAGTATACACTGCCAATTACTCTAAGCTGATTTTGTCAGGTGCCTTAATTTTCGATGGTTTTGGCTGGGTTTAGTTCTCCTTGATTTGGGGAAGGATGAGGGACAATGAATGATTTATGGAAAATTAAATGCAGACATTTAATTTGTCTTCTAACTCTTCTTTGACCCCTACTGATCATAACTCTGATAATAAGATTAAGAATTGATGTAGAATGGTGTCGGGTGAATGGCAGCAACTTATAACAATTTTTCTATTAAATACCCTGTAGCACATTGGTCGTTTATATTGAGCATCCATTAGATGAACAGCTTAGAAATATTTGTTTACTTGATAGAAAACTACATTAGTTGTCGTGTTTATGATTGAAATTTTGATAAGACGTTGTGATCGACAAATCTTAGATAATGATCCATAACTGAGCTCATCATGCATACAAATACAATCCCTGTCACAGCTGAACTGTGACATACCTTCGTTTCCAGGTAGAAAGCAAACAACAAAGAAATGGAACGGATGTCTGGCTTGTTTTTGAAGAAGATATCCCTATAATCCATGTTTTTCAGTCTCTACCAGTCTTCCAGTTGATTTACCAGTTCAATGAAAGGATTAATTCTGTATCATTAGTTAGCTACCAGTAGTTTTTGTGTCGGCCAGTTTGATCAAATATAGCTTTTGTTATGGGCATTATATTAGAGGATTGGGTTCTTTTGTGAGAGATAATACTTTCAGGAAGTCTGTGCAGCAGTGAAGAATCATTTGGAAAATCAGCTTTATTTGCTCATTCAAATGCTCAGACATCACTGTATTGCTCTTGAAATGAAACGACATGTAAGCAAAGAATTCAGTGAGGCTGGTAGAAGGGATTATATTAAAGCATGATAATGAGTAGGGAAATGAGAGAGAAAGAAAGAAAGAGAGAGAGAGAGATAGAGAGAGAGAGAGAGAGAGACACTGACTCACACATGAATAGATGAAACTATTAAAATCAGACGGACAGATTAAGAAACTTAAAATGGGTTTTGTTCACATGTATTAAATTTGTACAGGCTACGAGTTACATTACTATACTATGCCTGCCGCCGAATGCAGGGTTTACCATCAATGCGCACGGACTTCATGTTTATGCGCACAAGGCCTCCCAATTTCATCTGTACTGCACAAATATATTCTTCTTTTTTTGGTTTTCTTTACAAAAATCAGAGCATAATATTTGTTTATGAGTAGGTCTAGCAGGTTGAACTTCTTGACTAATCATGCATTTATTTGTCTACTACAGGTGTATATTGAATGTAATAAATATGGATAAAAGAAGATATTCCACAACATGAGTTGGATCATTACACCTGAAAGCAGTCATCAACTTTGTTTGTTCACTGGTTTGTTTGTGTGTACTCTGTTATGACTGAGTTACTCCCAGAATAACAAGTGCATGGAAAGAAGATTGTATGGATTGATCATTTCTTATCAGTCTATTTATAATAGACCTGGTAACATTTCAAATTGATATGAAAATCAAGTATAACACTTTGTTCATCGAAAATTATAAGATTTGATCTAGTCTGTACTTAATTTGAATTACCAGGGGTAATGCATTATCTTTTTTATCTTAGAAAGTTTAGTCAATTAAGAAGAGTCAATTATAAGGAGTGGAGTGAGGGGGGCTTAGGATCAATTTCCATCAAACAGAGCCTTTAAAAAGAAGGGATAATCCAACTTAGTATCTTTCTCCCTTCAGATTTTAAATAAGTATAAAGATAATGCTGTTTATCTCAGTTCGCTAAGCTCTAAATCTATGTATAAATGAACCAGCTTTTCGCAATCTCCTTTGAAGTGTTTTATGATGGCTTTTTACAGCGAGAGTACACAGGGGATTGAATTCCCCCTCTGTGCTTGTTTGACTTTTGATTAATGATATTTGCCTAGTGAAATTGGACTTGCTGGTGCTAAATTAGTCCGTTGTGCTTTTTCATTAAGTCAAGTTCATGTCAAGTTCTTTCTATTTTGTTTCACTAATTGTGTGTGTCACTTGATTATTACAGAGGTGTATCAGTCAGATATGGTGATTAATGTGGGAAGACTGATCTTTTTAAAAGGCAGGGTAGGCACTAAAAACAAAGTGTCTCAAAATGAAAATATCTCCTAATTCAGATATAGAAGGATGTTGATTATGTACTATTTCACTGAATTCTAGGAAAATTAATGACAATTTGTAGATGAGCGTTGCCCACTGTCTGATTGCTTTGGTCCACTTTGTTTAGATATTGTCTTGTTGAGTTCCTCTTCCTTCTAACAAACAAATGGACGTAAATTGTGATGACAACCGGTTTTATTTGACAGGATGTGGTAATACACAAATTGGTCCATGTTTTTGGTTTGTCTCTATTCATTGACTGGATGTAGGCCTTCATTCGGTTAGATTATGGCTTGTCAGGTGTAACCTTATTTACGGAACTTGACAGAACATCTAAGTATAATTGACAAGCTGCAGGGAAATGAATCTATTTTTGTGGTGCTCCCTGTTTGTCTGAGGAGGTGTGATTTACCAGGACATTGTATTCATCCAATATCCTTGTCATTACTTTTCTCATATGTTCCATGACACCATTTGATAAACCAAAGAGATACTTTGTAATATCCTCCTTGGATAAACCAATGCTTTTGAAATTTGTGTTTTGATTATTCAAGCATTGTAGGACAAAAACACACACAATTGGCATATATTCAGCACTCCCCAAATCGTGAAATCCTGTTACTTGTACCAATCCCTTCCGATCAAGCTTTGGCTACTGTTTAAGTTTCAATTCTTTTTAATAAGACAGTGCTAAACATGAAGGTTACTTGTACTTTGTGATTAGGAGCCCTAGAGGAAGGGTCAGTAATAGAATGAAAGAAAAAAGGCTTGACAAAAGAAACCTGTTCACTGTACGCCTTCTTACTGAGGTCTGAAGAAGCGCTGGTATCTCCTTGGAAGAATAGAGAGAGAGTAAACCCTTTGGCACATACTTAACCCTTCCTCAAACTTCAAAGGAGCAGATGAAACTTAGGTGAGATAATCAGCTTGGGTATATCCTCAAGTGTCTCCTTATTGTAGACATGGTTCTTTGTGATGCTTTTCCTGGGCTCAGCTCTCCTGAAAACACCACAGTGAGTCACCGTTGGACCGATCGAGGTTGATCTGCAGCTTTATGAAGTAGAATGGAATATGAACTGGAGAAAGGGCATACATGACATTAATTTTCCAGTCTTTATGTACGTGTTCCGCTCCTGAAATGTCTACCATGGAGTGCTTCTCCTATTGCTTTCTGCCTCCACCGATGTTGAAGTTTGTCTCATTACCGGTATTCCAATTGGATGGTATAATGCATTTGAAGGACCTACATGTTTAATTCAATGGTGTATTTGTAAGTTTCTCCAAGTCATATATGCTTCTGTAACATCATAGTGACAAATATTGGGAGACAGACTGTGAGACAGTGAAATACAGCCTTCTCTGTTCAGATAAAGGAAGTCAAAGAAACTATGAACAAGATTTGGGGGAATTTGTAATTTCATCATTTTATCAACTTATGGTCAATTTTCATTCAGGACCTAATGCAAAATTATTTCAAATGTACATGTATACCATGAAAACCTAAAGGCTAGTAAAGAGAGCGGTGTATGGACTCTATGGAGGAATACCCACAATTCTTTCTGCATCTCGTGTTACTCCTTAGTTATCTCTCATCAAATCATCTTAGGCTTCCTTCATCCCTTGCTTCCAACCCAATACCTCTCTGCTACGTCTGGTATTTTAAGTGGAGCACATCATGTCCGCTGATTGAAAGTCCATGTTGAATCCCTTCATCTCTGTCTAGCTAGGGCAGAGCATCTTCTAGCTTCCTAGCTCACTGAGTTTGGGAAGTTTGAAATGTCTTATTTATTTCTTCAGATGATCTTACAGTATGGTGTTGACAGAATCGTTGCATGGCCAGGCTGAATATCTGGGAAACTATAACCATGCGTTCATACCTTGGCAATGGTGATGACATTGGACTTGAGCTTGGGAAGTTTACATAGGAACACACTGTAGAACTTGTGTACAGTTGCAGTAGTATTGATTTGGTAGTAACATCAAGAGTTTTGAAAGAATACACATCTACTCTACAAATTCTCTTTCTTTCTTTTCTTGAATATACACTGAAGGCTTTAAAAAAAGTTTTCTTGGAGAGGCTGTGTATAATTTGCCTATTCTATTCACCTGAACTTGTATGATCCTAAAACTGCAATTATTCCTACAATGGTCCTACAAGTGTTAAGAGGTTCCACCTTGAATTTTAATGAACTTTGATTACAATTTTCTTTGAAGAAACATATTGTTAAAGTCATTGCATGGGTGAATTGATTCTAAAAAGGTTGTGTGTACATGACATACTTCCGGCATTAAGTTCATACAAAGATGTTTTGATCATTTGGTGTTCGACAAGGTAAAATCAATATTTGATTATCAAGAGGGGATATTATGAAAGAATAGGATATCGCAGGGCAGCTTATTTGCTCTCTATTTCTATCAGAAATGAAGTTCTTGAGAAATTTTCTTTTTGCTTCTGTTGTCAACAAAGTGTGCTACAGTCATGCTTGAAGTTTAATTGATAATGCATGGTATTTACCCACTTCCTCTTTCCCATGATTTCATTTTCTCCAGATTCCATTTGAGCAAGATTGTGGATGGACAACATATTCAACCCGGAGATGAAGCGGTGATGACAGGGCTTTGATTTGAGGAAAACCACAATTCAAGATGGGTCCTAGAATACGCAAGAAGATACTCATCCTGGGGAGCTCTATACTCTTCACTATATTCACCGTCCAGCTAACAGGTTTGAACAGTCTGAGGGATGATGACAACAATGCCTTGCCCAGTACTAACGGAAAGTTCAGAACTTTTGTACCCAGCAAGGGAGACCGTAAAAGAAACTTGCTCCATGCGGGGAAGCAGGGGAAGGAAGAGCTTGGATTCGATAGCAAAGACACTCGAAGAACCTTACAAGATATAAGAACAGCCGATGAAATCAAAGGACACCCTAGGTTACAGGCAGGGGATGAGACTTCCCTGAATCAGGATGGAGTGCAAGGGATGAAGAATGCTACAGTTGTCATGACAACAAGACTCCAATTTGAGAATCTGTTTCCATCGCTGCTGGAAGAGGAGCGGTGTCCGTTGTGCTACGGGACCACAAATTGTGACCAGATCTACGCTGGGAACATCTCCTTCCATGTTGGAAGCGTGAACCTGAGTGAGCCTCATGCGATCAAAGGTACCTGGGGAGATCGGAGGATCGTGGGGAAGAGGCTCGTCTCTAGAGAGGTGTTTGAGAGATTGGAGAAGATCATATGTAACCAGTCTCAGGTGATGGATCCGAAGAGGTCGTGTGAGGTCAATGCTGCAGCTACCAACAGCTGGATGTCCAAGAGTTCTGCTCTTAACAGGGTACACAAACTTCATCAAGAAGTCTATGAAAGTCAGCTTATTGCAATCAGGTTGGTTTAATTGATCATTTCAATTCCCTCTTTTTAATTATCAATTTTATTGAACAACTGCCCTAAACAGAAATTAGTAAAGAAGAGGAAAATTCAGTTGTAAATTGTTAGTGTGTCAGTTTGCAGCACCAGTGTGCAGAGATCTATCTGAACATGATCAGCACCAGAAATTTCAGGAGAAAGAAAAATAGGTTAGCATGTTTTTGAATAGTGCAACCACAGGTGAAGATACTCTTGACCTACTGTAGAATGTTTCAGTTGTGCATCCTCAAATATATGGATTTTTGTACGACAGTGTTCAGCCTCGGGACCTAACAAGAGATGGAAAGTTTTCCAGAAATGACTTTTGTTCAAAATTTATGAATCTTCCTCTTTGAATTTACACCTTACGTTTTCAATCATTAAATTCTGTTGATATAGACAGTGATAGGAATTTGTATTTTGATTGAACTCTGCAAGCTATTGTACTATTATGGGGCATGCAGTTATGGTAGAGTAACATTTCCATTAAAAAAAGTACCGGTATAATGTTTTGTGTTGATACTGAAGATGGGCTCTGATTATAATTAATGATCCATTTCATTAGATTTCCGTCATCATAACAAATTTTTTTTTGCATGGAATTTGGAAAGCAATTTGTTATTTTCCATCTCATCACATCATACGAGAACTGTTTATGAAAATAATTGAGGGGCTTGTTTCACAAGATGGACTGAATAGATATAATCATGACAGTTCATTATTTAGCCTCTGGCAGTATAACACGTCATTCGTTCTTTCTGTCAGTGATTTACAGCAAGCAAAGAAATCTTACAATTCAGTCGGAATTACACTAATAATGAGTACCGGTAATATGATTGTGTTTTCACACCCCCACAATAAAACATATGTACAGGTGTACCTACTCATCTGGAACATAAGCAAATGTGAACTAAGTTAATGCATGTAGACGTATATGGGGCCTACAGTATGTATAATTGCAAGCCAAAAAAGCGTGTGCAGTGAGTACTATTATAAAGAACATATCGCCAATGATTTATAGTTACCGCCATGCCATTTTCCACGCTAAAATGTAAACAAGAGTCTGAGCTCAAATTGCAAACTACGTGTACCACAGATGTACATTTTGAGAAATGAAATGAAATGCTGAACCATTACTGAAGTTAAAAGCTTGAGAATGCTTCATAAAAGGGACCGGTTGCGTTAATATGGGTAACTTCTTTAGTATATTCCAGGAGTTATGCTGGTAACTCCTTAGTATATTTTGAGTTCCAGTTAAATGCCATTCTTGTGGTGTAGCCAGTTTCAGGAGCCACTTTTAATACGAGGTCGGCTATTTCTTGTTCCTCATCATAAAGGCTTAATATAGCGTTGTTTGTGGTTTCACCATACTTCAATGGGACCCATGCTTAGAGATCCCTTTCAAATTGATTTCATCGATACAATCAGAATTGAGCATATGAAATACTCCTATTGTATATCATAGAAAGACCCATCTGTAAAGTGTCAGAATTTATTGACAAAATATCCTTCATAAATGAACAGCCATTGTCTTGTATCTAAATGTGAAGTTCAGTGTGGGCAGGCATGTTACCATCTGTGTTGAGGTCATAGGGGTTGATACCATTCTAAATTGAGGATTTCTAGAAGAGAAAAGATGAACCTTTAGATGAAAATTCATAGGTCCACGTATCTTTGTATATTATTTTGATGTACAAGTTTGAATTAATGCACATTTTAAAAATGTAAATGATGAAGATAAGTGTGCAAAGCATCAGTGATATCTACTTGCATATCATCAATGGGCTTAGTTATGTTGGACTGTGAAGATACCAATTTCCATGTAGGTCCTATACATGTAACAAATAGAGATGATTTCTTAGTTGTAAATGCCCAAAAGAAAATCACAAATTGTTGAGCAGATGTTCGATACTTTCGTAGCCATACTACTTAATCCCTTGAAAGCCATTGCTGTCTACGGAATACAGGTCCTGCAACCAGTTATGATTAGATCATACCTTCTTTTTTTTTAGACCATTATCTCATGGTTTAAAAATTAAATGTCAATTGTTTTAATATCAGTTGTAGATATAAACACTCTGTAACACATAGAGGCAAACCTCAGAATGCATCAAGTTTTGAAACAACATAAAAAAAGGTAAGGCAGTAGGGATAGACGGGGAACAAACAAACTCTATTACCAAACTATAAAGTTCTGCATCTGAGCAACACAGATATTTTTTTCTCCGTTTCGTACTTTTAAAGATCTACATTTTTGTAACTGTATGTCTTTTTTCTTACTGTAAATCAATATTCTTGTACTATAAAGTCTTTGAGAACATAGTACATGTACTACTGTTACAAAGTACCATCTTAGAAAGCCGCTGCCAGGTCCTGTTTACCTAAGTAGGGCCCTTTCCCACGGGGCCCTCCTTTAAGTGGTCCAAGTCCCCCTTCAATAGGCCCGTTGACCCCAATTTGGATGGGTTAAACCACCCGGGTTATTGTCGGCCAATTAGGACCTGTCATTCATGTACAAAAAATGGAAATTTTGGTGCAGTAGGCCCTAGGAATAGGTCTGTTTTCAATTTAAGCGGATTGGAGTTAAAAGAAAGGTGTTAAGAAGCTTTCTAAAAGAAAGAACCTGAAGGGGATTATCGACGATTTGTGTCCTATTTCATGCACCATTTATTTTATTTAGGGGAAAGACATCCCCAAAGATACATGCAGATATTATTTGGGGGAACAGCTGTCTAATGCAACATAAACTAATTAAAGGGCAATCCAATCCTTGTCATAATATTCATTTGAATTAAAGAAAAGAAGAACAGAATGGAGAAACTTTTAAATAAATCGCCAGTCTGCCTCTTTTACTTTTCTGCTTTCCTTTTTAGTTGTTTGCTATCAATATTGGATTTCCCTTTATAAAAGTATGTCTACTATTATTTAATTTTATCAGCTCATAATGTAGCATCCCTCAATTTAGCTCTCTTGGCTCTTTTGTGTGTAATTATGTCTACTTTTTTCCAGCCCTTAGCTCTGGATAGGCCCATTTGCTATCTGTATCTTTTTTTACCTCCTCTCTTTCTTTCTTTCTCTCTCTCTCTCTGTCTTTTCTGTCGGACTTTCTCTTTCTCTCTCTCTCTCTCTCTCTCTCTCTGTCTCTCTGTCTCTGTCTCTCTCCCTCTCCCTCCCTCTCTCTCTCTCTGTCTCTCTCTCTCTCTCTCTCTCTTGTACATCATACAACTGTACCTGCCAAGTCACACATTATCCCTTCAACCAAAGAGAAATATTCCAGACAGGTAGCCCCTTTTGCGTAATTTCTGAGAACCTAAGGACCTGTGAAGGCAAAAGATAATGACAGATAATAACATAATTGAAGGAGACATGTAAACACGTTTTGTGATAGGACTGCTTTTGAAGTTTTAGGGAGACAATGAGAAGATAAAATGGAGGACAAATTAATGCTGCTTCATTCTTTGCACCTATACATTCAGCTAATGCAAGCAATACCTATTATATGACATGAGTAATTGTCAAGAATTTCTTGGTATTAAAGTAGGTTTATTGTGTACTGTACCCCAGATCATGATCTGTCGAATCAATCTGAGAATTTGATTACATTAGATGGGAATTTACTATTATATATACTTAACTGACACTAGAATATTTCTTACTTCAAACCCATATTCAAGGCACCTTTTTATTATAGTTGTAGGTTGTGAGAAAGTTGAAAGTGCTTTGTATTCCATCTCCCTGGGTATGGAACGTTCTTATCTTGACCTGAAATCATTTGTTGATATCATAAACCATCCCATGCAGTGCAACTTTCCACGTAAAATATGCAGGAATCGGCCTATATTTTAGGAGTTGCAAGCATCGCCACCCATGATGCCAGCCAGTACTTGAATGTAATCTATTGATGACCCATTCACAGGGATGATAATCAGATGTAAAACGAGGATGCGGTATAGACCTATCATCATAATGATAGATCGGGGTTCATGTATAATGACTGTCTGGGTTAACATCCCAAGGTCACATGTATTTGGTATATCAACATTTCAATGTCAGATGCCTCAATTTTCAGTTCATCATTTGGACTTTTATTGTGCACTTTCGGCTATCTTGAAACCATTCAGGGAGAGATAAAGGATGCCACTTGAAAATTTATTGGCAACACAAAAACACATTCTTTCTCAGCAGATCACAGTTTATTATTTACATTGGCATATATAAAGAGGCTTTAAGAGAGAGATATGAGTTTGATAAAATATTTTTATGATATATATACAAGGCTGGTGTGACAAACATTTAGCCCTCCCCCCCCCCCCCCACACACATTGGTTGGTTTCTGTATATTGTAAAAACTCTATGCCCTGAAGGATTATGATAAAGTATTATAAATAGACTGATGAATGATACCACATTGATTGATATGATGTTATTGTCTGTACTGTTATTGCAAAAACAGAAAAAAACATGTCTGTGAAAAAGATTTGTTTTGGTCAAAATGTGGTATGACTTGTGAGCAGCTATAGTAGGTAGCAGCAAAATAGAAAAGAACAAGGGATAACTGAAAAGAAGGAAACATTAATGAGGATTCACAGTGAGGGTAGGAAGGAAGTTTGCTCAGTCAGATTGTCTAGTTTGGATCTTCTAATTGCAGAATCGCATGCCAAGTTTGTTATGATCCAGATCACTCGAACCTATTTCTTTAAAGGCTTCCTGGACATGTGTGTTAGGGATAAGATTTTAAATGAAGAAAACCTAGCAATGTTCATCTTAAAGCTACAGTTTGTCCATGTTGTTGAAAATGGGTAGTCTGGAATTTGAGAGGTATTTGACAGTGCATGGTAATCATTATTGCAGGAGATAGATATTCATGCACAAGTGGAGAGTTCATGTGATATTAACCTAAACTTTCTATTTGATATATATACTTTTGAGTTGACTTATGATGTCTAGTCAAACAGAATTTAACTGAGTGAACAAAGTGCTGCTGAGATAACCTATAGTTGTATGTATCATGAAATGATAGACTGAATCAGTGGCAATAATCCCGCCTTAGAAGCATTTACATTAGGCATGTAAGTTAGTAGAATGTGTTTGGCACTCTCTTGTAGCCATAATTTTACATGCACTCGCTTCAAAGTTCTTTGTTCAGGATTTGAAGAGTCATTGAGCCATTTTACATGCGGCTCCCTGGAAAAGAGGAAGACATATTTATTCAATATTGCTCATTTATGACAATGACACATCAGATTTTTTTGGCAAAGTTTTGATTTATTCATAATGGCAGGATAAGCACAGTGCGTTATAACTTCTGGGAAGCAAATTACTTAAGTTGGCATTGATTCACAGAGAGGAGTATAGTGCATCATGGACATGGATATGTAATTTTAGAACATTTTGGATGAAAGGGGGAGGGGGAGGGGTAAATCACTTGCCTGGATGTAGATGTCCTCATACTCCCTAGACCTCAGTCAATCTGGCTTTGCTCATTTTTATTTTTGTGTGGTTTTGTGGTCTATGACTGGTGAGAAGTGAAGTCATGACTGGCAAAGCCTTTTTGCAGAGTTACTATGGTTTTTCTCAGGTTTCAGTGAGGGGAAACGATGTCCTCTTGAATAAAAAATGATCTCCTTCGTGTTGGAGGAGCATTTCCTCAATTTGGGGTCATCTACCTCCTCAGGTTGCCGAGGATACATTTGGAATGACCATTACTAGTTTGCTAACTACTGTACTGTATCGGTTTGAATTCAAACTCTATAATAAGCAGATTCTACCTACGGAAAGGCAAAGGCAAATAGAATAATCAGTGGTACTATAATTCTTCTAAACCTAGCAGCTGTAGGTCTTAATATGCCACATTCTGCTACATTAAATAACATATATATTTTGTTATGAAAATGAAATCCAGTGAAACTTTAAGGGAAAGTCTCTCCCTTCTGAGACCTTGGTCTTGAAGACTCTAGATCTAGGTCATTGTTTACCGCAAAGCCAGTCTCAATTTCACAGTGTTTCCTGTGATTTGCTGCCCCATAAATTCACTCATCAGCGTGGTCTCATGAGAGACGATCTAGCTGCATTGGGACATTGACTTTACATTCACATTGTGTGTCAGGAGAGTTCTCTCTAGGTGATTAATGGCTTCAACTTGGATTTGAGGACACACAAAAAAAAATCAAGAATAAGATGTAGGAGTAACCTGTTAGTGAGCAGGGGCTTATGGCAAATGTCTCTGATTTTATATTAGGTGAAATAAAATCTTAAATACAAGGACACAGGATACAGAGGAGGAGAGTAGGAGGAGTGGGTGGAGGTTAGCCTTCTGTATACAAAACATCTTTTGCAGCCTTTTCCCCGTATTTTTTCCTCTTTTCTTCTGATTTTTCTCTTTGACATGCATTGGCCAAGGGAGGCATGATCGACTTCCCCAATTCATACTCAATGTCAGTGATGGAGAATGGTTCACAACCATAAACTGTATGAAATGTGTTTGCTCTTTAGATGAAATAAGTTACACGTAAGCCTAGTCTCATGCTATCTCTGTGTACATTGTATCTGTTACGGAGACTGGTAAACTTAAAATCAATGATTAAGAGCTCAAATCTAGTGTGAAGGTCAAGGTAATTTTAATATTCACTGCAACCATTTTTCCACCCATATTTTTTAAAGAAGAGTAATATCAATCAATTCTTCAAGCGTTATGGAATTGACTCGAAACGCCAGTCAGTTGGCATTATCAATCATTTTTTAGATATAATGCCTTTGGATGTCTTTCACTTTAATCCTAGAAATTACTGCAAGCTTTCAGGTGATCCATTTCAGACCTTGATACCAATTTGACAGCGATGGAAATGGACAAAAAACCACACAAACAAGAAAATTGGTAAATTTTCATCCACCCTGAACTTATTGTTGAAAAATCAATGCAGTCTATAAATTGATGCCCTATATCCTTAAGGGATTCTGACCTTAGCAATGACTGAATGGAAAGAATTCAATTCAATATCATTGATATTACACAGCATCTGACAACAATGTTGGTTGAATGCTTGATTAATTGACTGGCTTATCATCGAGACTGAATTATTCAACCATGAGCACATCCAATATATCTAGCTGGGAATATACCACTCCCCAAAAATATATATTGAGAATTGATCCTCATTCGTGAATGAGATTGTTGACTGAAAGCGTCTATAGAGGAGTCGTGTTATTGCCCCCTTTGGCATCATCATATGCGGAGATCATCTCCATATCCAAATACATGTACATGATTTCTACACAATAGGCACATTCACACAGGAAGGAGACTTCCCATGGCATCACGTTTGGGCCACAGCTAAGCACGTATTAGCCTATACATACATTAAACTTGTTGTTGTCCTTCCTATCTATAGCTGATATGTTTTTATTGTTCACTCAGTTCCCTAATGGCTATATAATGCCTTTATGATTCGTATAGCAAACACTTACCTTATCTCTAATTAGGGTAGGGATCAAGAACATTTCTTTAAAACATTACAATCAAAGAGTTAGTACACAGTATGTAACCAAATGAACTACATACATGTAGGCCCCTATCTAATTTGCCAAAATATAATTTTCGCTGTATATTTGTTTCAAAAGTCAAAACAACACAAACAGTTTATTTCAAAAAGCTTGTGACTGAAATATCTTACCAGGTTGCTTAGTTCGTCATTTTGTAAGTTAGAATGGTAATGATTTTTTTTTTAATTCAGTAAATTGTTGGTATATCCATGTTCAGTATATATGTTTAGGATCTTTTATAGGGCCTATATATAGTTCTTCATGTACATTTTCCAGATGTGTGCATGCTAACATGTAAAATCAATATTGAATGATTGTATGACACAGACAGAAAAGATCAAAAGACTTTTAATAGCTTTTATCCTTGAGGACATTTGAACTCAGCTAGTGCTGCTCTAATATTGACATAATTCTGCAAATGTTTTTTTCCTCGAGCAAGCATAAAGTCTCCATGAGTAATCAAGAGTCAGACGAATCGTAAAGAGGCGTGATTGTGGAGAGTGTGTGAACAAGATTTGTGATTAGCAAATAACGAAGATCCTTTTGGAGTGCCGGCCCATTTGAAAGGCTTGTTGTTGCGGCCCGGATTCCTCTGTTTGTGTCCCTAGGTAATGTGTCTGCCAGGGCAATGACCCATGCTGTTCTGGATCAGATATGCTGAACGTGAGTCATGTTCTTGCAAAGCCTTCATGTAACACAAAATTGCATTTCATACAGTTAAAAAGAAAGAAAAATTCTACTCCTCCCCTTTTATGAAATGAGATCTGAATATGAGTGATTTATCTTCCGGTTTAGCTTAGTGATATGTCCTTTTTGTTCTATTCTATTATGTTTCTAAACCTTAATTATTCCCACAAGTTTGTCACGACTTGATGTTGGAAAACAGGCATCCAAAGCTGGTTCATAGCAATATCATATTCACACAATTTGATGCCCAATTAGCTGTCATGACCACAATCCATTATCTTTATCAGAGGGGTTTACCAATCTATTTTCATATAATGCTTGCCTTACTTCTCATTTTTATAAATTAGTTTAGTGGTTAGTTGCTTATTAAATTTAATAAACCATCCAAATGTTATTGTAGTTGATATTTAGTTGATATTCATGAATTGAGGGCACTTATCGACGCTGTTTTCACGAAGTGACGGTAGTGAAAAAAAATTGCATTTACTTTGCGTGTCTATTTTCCTCACTATACCGTCACTTCGTGAAAACAGGGACGTTATATGTCATAGTTTTGAATGAAAGCCCCAAGATTAAAGCAAGATAGAGCTAATTTGTAGCTTTTCAGAGTTTAGAAACCCCTTATGATCTAAAAATTGTGATAGAATAATGTAATTGGGTTGGCCTTGCCATTTAGGAAGCACCAAGTACTATTCAAATTATTCCATAGAACTTTCCTCTAGCTCTGCGGCCTAGTATTCTTACAGTTTTGATAATCTGTGACTCTTTCTATGCACAATTGAGTTGTTTGTGTTCTTTTGGATCTTCACTGAAATTAGACACAAATTACATTCATAGACAAGTATTATAATTTCCTTTGGCCTTGCCATGGTTTTGTTGAATAAATGCTAGTTATTATGACAGGATTAAAATCTGTATCTTTGGCGGCGAAATGTAAAGAACTTGATGGAAAAATCACAATTCACAAATTGGTGAGTCCTTTGAAAAATCAAGAATTTGTCTGGATTGGGGTTCCCATCAATCCAGTGATGACCATTAAGCTTTTGTTCTGTCTCTCTCTTTCTCTCTCTCTTTCTCTCTGATGGTATTATGAAAACCTTTCATTTGATCTACAGTGATATGAAAATATGTATCTCTGGCTTCGAGCTCTTACAGAAACTTGATTAAAAAAATGTAACACATAGTTAACAAATGCAGCGGAATGCAATTCATTCTTTTAGGTAACGCCTTATGAATGAAAACCATAATGACTGTATTACAAACTGTCAACTGTGATTGATACCTTTCTTTTCATCGTTATTTTCAATGCAACCCTTAAAAGGATTAACACCCACAAAGTGCTGAAAAGGCACACCTGCATTTTAATATTCTTTTAACCTCAGTTTTTGAGAAGTGTACAACAAGTATAAGGCCCTTTGTACATTCAAGCTTATGGGGAAGTTTTGCCTACCATATCTTTGCTTATTATATTTCAAGTGTTAGATTTTTCAGCAAAATTTGATTTCCTATTAGGTAATAATTATTCTGAATTGTTTCGGGGTCCAATTCATAAAGTTACAATCGTTGAAAAAACTTGAAGTTGTTGTTTTGTAAATGAAATAATTGGTTTAACCAAAAGTTAAATGTATTTTATGCCTAGAATTAATCAGTTTAAAATCAACTTGTAGGTTTTTTGATGAATCTAGGATGAAATACAATGGGTAAACCTTTGAAGTTGTACTATTCAGAAAATATGCTATTATGACAGAAATACAGCAAATTAATTTAAAATCTATTTCTGTTGTCGTTCCTTTGACTCTCTGCAAGAGTAGCAGAAGATTTCCTTTAAAAATGTGAAGGACATTGTCCCATAAGCTACAGTATCTTTTGTGTATCTTTTGTTAGATTCTTACCGTAGATTAAAATCTTTATTTTTTTCTCCACAGAATTGTAATCCTTGTCCCGCACTATTAGTTGTTTAAAACCCGGTTAATCCATACTGACAGAATATACTTCGTTTAAGATGTTCAGATTATCATGACAATTGTTTTGTCTACAGTTTCATTTAAACCTAGCATCCTTATTAGAAGTGTCCTTCCACACCACTCAACTTATTTTACTCAAAGCTGGCTAATCAGATCAAAGGATAAAAATAACACAATATGAGCAGTTAATCGTTAATAAGCTGTCCCTTCCAATTTCATTTTGTCTTTATTCTCTTGGAATCTTCAGAAAATGTTACCCTCTATTCTTGAAGGAGGAAATGAGGACGTTTAAACTCTTTAATTCTATAATGGTTGCCTAGATTTGCTACCAAAATCTTTATGAATGTCCTCCATGTTCAATCAAGACTGATTAAATAGAAAGCATGTGTGATTTTTTTCTCCTTTCATGTTTCATGGTAGCCTATAATCTAGGCGGAGTGCCGAGCTTTTTTCTTTGCTGCTAGACTAACCCTAAGCAGAACGTCTGATACGGCGAGACTACGAACCGTGAGTCGCGAAGCGGCTCACCGCCTATAATCACTGGTCTAGCTTTAGTCGTTGTTTTTTTATTATCGACCATGAATCCGTGGCAGTTTTCGTACGAAAAACTGCCACGGATTCATGGTCGATAATAAAAAAAACAACGACTAACGCTAGACCAGTGATTATAGGCGGTGCGCGGCTCACGGTTCGTAGTCTCGCCGTATCAGACGTTCTGCTTAAGGTTAGTCTAGCAGCAAAGAAAAAATCTTGGCACTCCGCCTAGATTATAGGCTAGTTTCATGGTTGCCAATTTGAGAAATTGAGAACGATAACCAGATGATGGTCAAATTCTAAGTATTTTGTAAGCTTGCCACAAGGTTAGGTATTTCAGAAAAGCCTCTTGAATGATTACATTATTGCTCTAACATCAATAACATTTATATGTTATTAATTGACAGGAAATGGTACTTGGTAGGGTTGCATTTTAGGAAGACTTCTAGCTAGAGAACACGGATAAAAATATCTCATGTAATCAATTGGAAAATATACTAAAATATTGAAGGTCAGATGCAGTTTTATGTTGCATTGTTGCTCAATTTTCATTATTTTCAATGGAATTTAAACACATCAGAGAAAATTGCATTGAATTTTTGAGATGCTCTCTTTTCGTTTTGATACATTCGAACACAAAACACACAAAAAAGGATTGCAGGCTGGGTGTACGTTCTTTTGGAAAGACAAATGTAAATACAAATTAGTTAGAAGGATTGTATTATAAGGGATGTATCACAGATCTGAAATATCACTCACAGTAGATGTTTTAGAACACAAAACACACAAAAAAGGATTGCAGGCTGGGTGTACGTTCTTTTGGAAAGACAAATGTAAATACAAATTAGTTAGAAGGATTGTATTATAAGGGATGTATCACAGATCTGAAATATCACTCACAGTAGATGTTTTAAAAAGTAGATTAAATTTCCAGAGAAAAGGAAACTTAGAGAATGAATTGACCTTAGAATTGTGTTTGTGAATCTCTAATTTTAGCGAACTGTTAAACAATCCCTTTGGCTTCTTGGAACTCTTATGGGAAATTCAATTATGATTTTTTTATGAAAATTAGGATGACTAACTAGTGCTGACAAGAAAAACACTTTTACAGGCCTGTTGCACCATGTACACTGTAAGTATCATCCAATGGCCAATGCCCATCCTACCTCAGTTGTGTGCCAGGGAATAAATTATTAAAACAAATTTGGGGGCTACTTTTCAAGCTTGCTTGCATGAAAATAACACTCTTTAATTTGTTTTGCATTGAACTCTATGCAAATTTTTTGGGGGCTCTTTTATGACTTTCGGGGGCTCTTTTGGGCATTTCGCCCTGAGCTCCTGTGTATTTTTCCCCTGTTGTGTGTAGTTTAAATTATACTGTGTTCATTGGTATATTGATACCTTACATGACTCCATTCCAGTTATTTTTTATTTCATTACAGGAGAGTAAATATTAAAAAATGCATAACAATGATCAGTGATCATGTAATCAACTCCTGAGATCCTTAGGTTTGGTAAACAGTAAACTAAAATCTTTGGAGAAAACAAAAATTGAGGTAAAAGTTTCCTTGTACTGTGACATTAGCCCCAGTCAATTTACGATACAATATAATTGTATTTTCTGTAAATATATATTAGATTTGAAAGAAGATTGATACCATTTCCCCTAGAGTGCAAGTCATGAAAACACAACTAAATCTTTGATATGGTTTTCATGACATCAGTTACCATCAGCAGAGCTCAAGAAAGGAAAAGATGGAAACAAAATCCTCACCTTCTCAAGTAAAAAGAGAAGGATCTTTCATCTGCAATCAGCAACATTATCCATGTAATTGTCCAATCGTGAAACGTGATCTGCAGAATCATTTCCGCTGTTTCCTGTTTTCTTGTGGAAAGAGCAAGAAAAGAGCAAGCAATAAAACATGAGTATTGTATGAGAAGTGCTGATGGATCTTAGGGGTTGGGTAGGTGCTGGATTGAACTGGAGATATGATTAGTTTATTGAAAGTAAACAGGGGTTTGATGTAATTTATGGTAATATATGCACATCATGGAGTTTGTGTTCTCAACTTCTCATATTCCTTTTTCAAAGTAACAACAGCTGGTCATTTCTCTAACATCCCTTCAAAGGCTTCTTCATATAATCTCTGTAGACTCTTAGCTGATCTTTAGTGACTCATTGTTAGGATTGGTCTGCAAGCAATCAGCAAAGTTGTTGAGGAGTTCTTAAATAAATTCACAGAAGGCTTGGGCAAGCTATAATACTTTGTCACAAGAGTGCAGTCATGTTGTTGCCTTGGCAACTGAACATGGGAAGGGGAACAAGGGGAAGGGGCTTTTGCTATTATGGATATAGCCTTTTGATTTACTTTTTAAATTCTACATAATGTACTCTGTAATCAGGGTATTTGTATGATCCATTGGTGTGAGTTTGAAAAGTGCTACAACTACTATACCATGCAGAATTGCAGATATATATACCCATGAATGTTTCAAATTGATAATAAAGGTTGTTCTTCAAATGCGGTATAGACTTTAAATAAGTTTTTGGTTAGTATAAGAGACCATTATGTAGACCATTATGTAGAGCTGTTCCCATTAGGAGTAACTGATAAAAATGCTTTACATTACCACTCTTACAGGGTTGTAATTACTCCACTCAATGGATGAAATGATGATTCTTTACTAAACCTTGATCACTCTCCATTCCACTGGGGAATATTCCAACCAGATACCATTAGTCATGCAGGCACATGGTATTCTTTTCACAGTTACGTTGGTATCCTACCAAGTATCCATCATGCACCTGGGTGGACAGAGGCAAAAATGAACCTAACTTTCATGCAAGGGCTGGAAGCTTAAACCCTTGCAATGTCATTCAATTTCAAGTCTTCAGAAGTATTGGTGAATCCCAGCTGAGATTGTGATATGCATGGGGCATATATTAGTCATATAGTATTCTTATATTCTCTGAAATCATCTGTGCTAGATATTCAACCAAACTAAACCTAACTCTACTGGGTATCCCTATGTCAAGTAGCATTTCCCCGACTTGTCTTGATATTGAAAGGCAATATGGCTACTCAAGACGTTCCTGCTTTATAACTTCCATGTTTTACGCATTGCTTTGCATAAGATCTAGAACAGAGATAAGCTTTCAGAAGTAGGCTAATAACTTGATGTCCGATGGGCACTAAGTAAAACTCCCACTTTAGTTTAGCAGATTAGGACTCTTTGTATATTCGTGTAGGCTTTTCAAACACGATTGTGTGACACACGTTCTGAGTACATTATGAATAGAAGAGAAACCAGTGAATGTTCTCTTCCTAAGGGTTCAGAGTTTACCAAGGATAGGATTTGCTTGGAATCCCCAAGACAAAACGCTTTCTCCACCTCAAGGAAATAGTCATGCTTGCTGTTTCCTCCTAAGGGGAAATGGATGCTGTACTAAGGAAGTCTTACACCTTTACTTCACAGGGTTCGGGCCATGGAATAATGCATTTAATCTGTCTTTTCAATATGATCACTCCTTTCTTTACTTTTGTTAAAATATTTTTTTTTCTTCCCTAAGTCCCTTACATTAGTCTTTGTTGGCATTACCGGTAGTATTATTCTAGAGATGATGTCCTGGCTGGGATTAGCAACACTATTTATTTTTCTTGATCGCTTTCTCTATCCTTTTGCCTTGTTTTATTTGTATTCTATTTTTTAATCCCCCTCTCTCTTTCTCTCTCTCTCTTTCTTTCTCTCTCTCTTTCTTTCTCTCTTTCTTTCTTTCTCTCTTTCTTTCTCTCTCTCTTTCTCTCTCTCTCTCTCTCTGCTGAGAGCTTTTCCCATCCTCCCCACCTCTCTGTCTTGCTCCCCCTCTATCCCCATCACTTTCTTTTATCGATCCCCCTCCTTACCCCATGCATGGTACCTCATGGGAATGTTATCTTGGACTGTATCCTATCATACCATGATCAGGTCACTGATTGTGTTGACAGAAACATTCAGATATCCAATTTATTTATTTTTTAAACAAATTTTTACTGGTATACTACCTGAAATAAACAGATACAGTGTGTATTGCAAAAATGCATTTAAAATGTCATATAGTATCTTTTTAGTGTCTGGCCTTCCTTTCATGATTACACAGAATAATTATGTTAGGAATTCTAATGTGAAAATAATTGCCCTCAATGATCATTATAACAAATTTTTACTGGTATACTACCTGAAATAATACTTTAAAGGTAAAGATCAGTTATGGTCATGCGATTGCATTGTGAAAGAAACGTTGTGGAATCGATCAGAAAAGGTTGATCATCTAGCATCTAGCAACTGCCAGGTTCTGGAATCATCAAAATGTTAAGAAATTTGGCCCATTCTTCGTAAAGTTACAAGCACTATACACAGAAAGATGTATATGGGACTACCCTATATCTCTCACAGACCATGAGAGAAACAAATTTACCAAATATATGAATTAGTAGGCGGTTTCCCGGCAATTTTGTTATCATCATGTATTAGTCAAAACATATTCTTTCACATGATTGGTAATGAGAGCTTCCATTTCATTTTTTGAAATTGGGGCGTTTCCAATACTGGTCTTTACCTTTAAAGAAACAGATACAGTGTGTGTGCATTTAAAATGTCATATAGTGTCATTTTAGTGTCTGGCCTTCCTTTCATGATCACAAATATCATCAGGTTTTCTAATGTGAAAATAATTGCCCTCAATAATCCTCTGAACACTCCGATTGAGCATTATGTGACACAGTAGAGAAATAAATGGATTAGCATGCCATTTAGTGATTCCCATGGGTGATTATCAAAATACCCCCTTTTCTGTTATATACTGGATCCCAGGGACATAGAGATGGTATACGAAATAATGAAGAAGGATAGGAGTGACCAACTTGTTTTTCTTCTATCCTGAAAAGTCTGGTCATTTGATGTCCAATCTGTGACCCTCCTCCAATGCCACCACAGTCTTTCCTTTCTCTGAAAGTGATGTTAATATCCTCTTCTTCTGCATCCATCATTTATCATCTACAAGGAAAGCCATAATTATCATCCAGGCTTCTATGAGTATGAAAGATGTCTTGAATTACGAGGATGTACAATTTGATTTGCCGATGACAAGTATGGGGTAATCTCCAATTCTTTTCCAGTTAATGAATTATCCATTTTACGAAACAACTCTAGTGATGTTCACATTCCCCCTCCTCTATCCCCTCTTCCTTTAATAATTACCCCCATCGGTTCTGAACTTCCTGCAAAAATAGTTCATTGTCTCATTGCATTGAAGTCAGTCAAATTCCTCCATCCCCTGTCTCGGCTCATTTCTTGTTTTCAATCTGATGCTGCTATTTTACAATTTGGCACTAACTAGGAATCCGCTCTTTGACAAAATATTTTTATGTTATGATTTAAAAAATACATATTCTTCTTTCATCAACTATATATTCGATGAAAATAGCTTTTTTAAATGAGTTATCATTTCAGTCTACCAAAAAATGAGCTAAAATAGCGTTTTGTCAGACAAAAATAGCATTCTGTCCATCATAAATAGGGTCCTGTCAGTAATTTCTAGGTCATTACTCAATCCATTCCAATAACAATTCTTAACCTGTAATACCCCTTACTCATTCATCAGCCCCTATTAAGGTCAGACTGTTTATATGTTAGGACGGAATACAAAACTTGTATTAGATATGAAAATAACTAGTTCTGTTCTGCGCCAGGTAAAGACAGATTGAATATCCGTTCAGGGACCAGGTTCGTCCGATACAGGTGTGGGCATTTAGTAATTTAAATGCTATCATTGAGTCATTATAGAGTCTAATAGCTGACATCTAGCTAGGAATGATGAGTGATAGATGTGTAATAAGGACACTTATATCTTGCTGAATTTGTTAAACATAAATACAATTTATTCATTTTAATGAGGAATCCGGCCTGTCTCATCCTTACACCATGCTACAATTGTGCTCAATTGTAAACACTCATTCTGATGCTCAACAAGTCCAAATTACGTTTAAGTGTACCAATCACCTGAAAAATAAATTGTTTATAGGTAAAATGTATAAAATTAACCTACCAGTAAAAAGACTTCCCCTGGCTCTATAGGTATATAGAGTATGAAGAAAATAAAGGATAACATAAAACCTTGCGGACTATGAGCAATATTTTCATTGGCTCATTCAGACATGGAAAATTATTTCTGTTGCCCCTTGTGTGGAGTTTGTCATCATCATTCATATAAAGTAACCACCACCCCTCCCCTATTTCTTCACACTGTAGGACTTACACACAACATGAAAAGGTAGTTTTACCAAGGAGGTTCTGTAGGATTTCTCCTTGGTTTTATAAGTGATTTGACAAAGTAGAACAAAGTTACTGAGGAAGAAGTTTGTTGCACCTCTGGACATTGCCCTGAGTTCGGAAACCGTGAAGCAGATTCAGCAGGGTTTGAAATGAGAAGATGTTGATGGGTCGTAGATGACCTGAAATTGGTTCCTGATTCAGTGATGTGCCAAATGCGTATTTGCTGTTCCGACCAGGGGCTATACCCTAAGGAAGTTCCAAGCACAAAAAGAAACCAACTGTGTTTCATCATGGACCTAGGTCCATGGTTTCATGCAATATAACATGCAAGCTGTACAAGAATCTTCTACCAAATACAAATAAATTGTCCATCAAACACCCACCTTAAAGAATGTAGAGAGCTCTTAGTAATACCAAATCTATAGTTTCAGAATTCTGCAATTGTGTCAGAGATGCAACTGTTAACATTTTGAAATGGAATACCAAGACAATTTTTAGTAAACTTTAAGAATTTAGGAAAGACAGAGAGGAGGCAACAGAGCACACTATTCACCAAGTTTGAAGACAATTGGTTTTGAATAAAAAAAGTACATACCACATACTACTGAAACTTTGAAATGTTTAAGACATTTTCAGAAAGTTTGGAGTGCTGCCATGAAATAAGACCTGCTGTCATTATTGAGCAGGTGATATCCACTGCATGAGTAGGATGAGACAGTGTATCATATTTTATTTGGCAGAGGAAAAGTTCCCCGGACAAAATTGAATGATGTAAACAGTTGCAACAAATAGACATATTAGGCTTGTAATTATTTTGGTTACCCCCAAAGGTACATCAATCAAGGGAGAATTGGTGAAATGGATTCATCATTCAATATAGGCTCATGCAGTTAACATAAAACTTTGGAATTTGTCTTTTAGTTTTTACCTGGCAATGATCACTTCTTGTTTTCATTTTTCATGCTATAATATTTTGGAGACATTCTTCATAATCTTACAAAGAATCTTACAAAGATTGTTGATAGATTGAATTGGTGAAATGGATTCATCATTCAACAAAGGCTCAGTTAATATGAAACCTTGGATTTTGTTTTTCTAGTTTTTACCTGGCAATGATCACTTCTTGTTTTTATTTTGTCATGCCACAATAGTTGAGACATTATTCATAATCTTACAAAGATTGTAGATAGATTGAAGGTAAGAAATGAGAAGTGAAGTAGCTTAACATTGACATTAATAAAGAAAAATCAATGAATGAATAACAGATAGGTGACTTCAAAGACTGATGCCAATTTTCAGCCTTGGATTTGGGAAGTATTTTCTTCTATGGTGTTTGCTTGGTGGAACTGTGACACCGCTCTAATAATACAAGTTTCATGCACTTGGACACCCTTTACTTTCCGTCAAACAAACTTTTTTTTTTACTGACTTGAAAAAAAAAGAGCACACAAAAGAAGAAATTTGACAACACATCTAAAGGTTGAAAGAGACCTTTTGGTAGAGCGTTCTAGCATAAGATTTGATTCTATCAGTATTCTGACTAGGCTATTGTGCATTTGATGAATCGGTAAGCTTGGTCCCACCCCTTATTTTCGAGGTCTGTTCAAGGTTTGTGAATGTTTGGTTTGCTAAGTTTGTAGGTCAGATTTCTTTTCATGGCTCAAGTTCACTTCTCTCCCTAGTCACGTCAATATCCTTTTGTTGCTAAAAGGATGCAGAAAGCTTGTGAAAATGAGTTCGTGTATCATGTTCCGTCTCCCTGTAAATGAAATTGTGGTACATGATGCATGTTGTTTGGCAACAGACAAGCCCCTATTACACTACATCCATGAAGTACGTTGTAGCTTTAGTTTGATTTTGAATAGACAAAGATGAAAATGGTGGCAATTTTGGCTTAAAGGAGCAATTAATCTACTCTGTGCATGTGAATTGTCCTTCGTTCTTCGAGTGGCCACGGTTATTTTGTAAGATCAAACACAAAGATATAATTAGGTCTCTGCCTAAGTTTGTAGAGGGTTGGGAAAGTTGAACTTATGAACTCTTTCAGTACCTGTCAATATTTGATAAGTGTATTGCTCCATATTTCCCATAGGCTTTCTCATTGAAAAAGGGACCAAACATGGTAGTCTAAATAAGAGGTGGTATTGCTGTGTACATTGTCACTGTTTAGAGGTCAGCGAGATATCTAAAGGCTATCCTATAGAAAACTCATTTTGTTTTGGTGTGTGTGCTTTGAAGTTTGAATAAAGATTTCTTTTGAAGTTTTTTTCCCCTCTAGTATCTTTCAATACCTCCTGATTATTCACATGTCATTGGTAGGTGCCACAATCATGCTCTCATGAATACATTTGATCTGTTGCATTTTAGTTTCTTCTTCTTCTTTTTTACTCTTTCTTTCTTCCATTATTTCTTTCTTTTTCATTTTCCTTTTGAGTGATCTAGAACTGATGATGACTAGACAGTGTACCGTACTATAAGTTATTTCAGTTTCTATAATATGGACATCTAAGAATGATGGTATATATGGGCACTGTAAGTCATTCTAATTTGTTGTAGGCCTATATTCCCATATTTAAAATAAAAAATGAAGTAATTTCCTGTTTACATGTACCCTTCCGGCTCTAGGTAGACACTTATAAGGAAAATACTCTTTGCTTTTGAAGAAGAAAAAATGCTTGACCATATACTCTAGAGATAAGAAAGATCCTCTCAATTTGGCTTCATATCCATTATTAATGTTTTTATTTTTTGTATTTTTACAGTGCAACTACTTGTGCAAGTCCAGATTTCTTTGAGGAGTTGAAGCAGCTGTATAGAGTGAGTAGATGGGGAACAGGGATCGCATCAACAGAGATGGCCATTCTTGCTACAACCATGGCTCTCAATCCAGAACCAGCTTTACTTAAGGTATGATGACGATGGTGGTGGTGGTGGTGGTGGTGGTGTTGGTGGTGGTGGTGGTGGTGGTGATGGTGATGATGATGATGATGATGATGATGATGATGATGATGATACAGTGGACGTGAGACAGAGTCAGAAATGCCTGCAAACGCAGGATGGCACAAGAAATTTTATACAGATCTTGCTTTGTAAATGAATTTAACACAGCGATTTCTGGCCTTAAACACCAGTCAAATGTCATTGAGAATGTTCTAGCAGGAAGGGAGAGATGTATAAAGAAGAAATAAAAGGAAGGAGAGAGAGAGATAGAGAGAGAGAGAGACAGACAGACAGACAGACAGAGACAGACAGAGACAGAGACAGAGACAGGTGTTTCATGGGTGACCAAATTGTTGAAGTACCTTAAGTAACAATTGTTATACACCAATGACTTGATGTCATTCATTATTTTTTCTCTTTGGCAGGTGAGATTTTTAGGCACAACGGTTTTAGAAAATCTATTTGAAATTATGATTTATCTTCAGTAGATGTAAAGATATTTTCGCTTTTTTTTCCTTCACTTTGCACAGTTTTTCAGAAACATCCCATCCCTCCAACCTTACTTCACCGAGTACCTAGGAGAATGTGGCCGTGTCATCTTGACTGAACCCAGCGGCAAACCCCTCAGCAGCTACCTCAAAGCATCATGGAAAGACAGGGTTGACATCTCTCTCAAGATCCTCCAAATGATCGAAGACTTTCATGACTCCAGTGACAAGTGGCTTGTCTTGCTCCTAGACTTTGGTTACGAAAACTTTGTCATGACCTCCGAAGGGCAGCTGAAGGTCGTGAACCTTGGTGGTATGGTGATCGTCGATAAGGATCAGACCTCCACAAGTGAGTCAGATTTTCCTTTTGTTAGCAAAGGTTTAATGCCAGTGGGAGATATCATGTTAACACTACTGGGAAACTAACCTGGCCGAGCCATCTATGATATTGACAGCTTAACTTCATTATAAAATACCACATAATTAGTAAATCATATACAATGGAAAAACCCACCAAAAATAACTCTTTGAAATGACAATTTGTTTTTATTTCCATACCATTTTATGCATCTCTTCCTGCAGGCTATTTCAGGCCTTATATCGTTAAACATATTGAAATTTGAAAATGATTTGGCTTGTAGGCTATATATAATTGATGTGAATTTAAAAAAACAATGTAAGTCAGAGCTACAACCTAGAATTAATATCTTTACCAAACCAGTCTTCTAGTATACTCCATTTCTAAATCATGTTATACACTGTGTACATTTAACATCGATAAGTAAGGCACCCAGTTAATAATCAACCATCTTCAATCAGAAGTGATAAAATCTTTGTTTACTTCTGAAACACAGAGGAAGAAGAAGGCCAACATTTTGCTTAGACCATGAACACAGTATACTCATCGTTTACTTTATAGCAAGATAACAACAGCTCAGCTAATATTGAAAGAATGGACCAGGATTGGTTTCATTAGCATGATAGCACTCCAGGATTGGGATGGAGACAAGATGATCTTGTTTAGTTTGTCTGATAAGATGTCAATGATCCCTTCAAATCCTTGATTAGTGGACAGTCCTGCTTCTCAAAGAGTCAATTTAAATTTGAGACAGTGAACTGTTCTAAATACAGTGATGTCTTTGAGATGTCCATTTTGTTCGAAAGAAAAAAACTACTCATAAAATGGTTAAAATACTTGAAAACAATGCAGGACAGATATTGAAATCACTTGTAGGCAAATTCTTCTGAACAGAATCGGGGGGGGGGGGGGGGTAGTCTAATTTAAAACACAGTCAAGGTCTAATAGCTTTTTCACAAGTAAGCTTAATTAGTCTATTATACTTTCGGAAAATGGAATTCACATTTTCAAGGTTTTTGTTCAGGAGGAATCAAGAAAACAAAGAACATCAGGTTAAGGTACCAATTTCTCAGTCACTCTAAATTCATAGTCATGATACATTTCAAAATGAAATGATTTGGCAAGCTGGTTTTTAGATCTCATACCAGTGAAGGACATTTTCCGTCTGGCTGGAGAAGTTTGGAGTGGATCTTATCACTACAATGTTTATTTCAGATCCATTAGCGCTCTGAACACAAACAAATTAGCAAGGAGACATTACTAGACAGAAAAATATCATCAGGAGTTTCTTCTAGACCATTCATTAATTAGTTAGATATCAAGTTCCCCTCCCCTCCCCCCATAAAAAAAAACTGATAGACAGAAACAAATATATCATGGTCAGTCATCATGGGTTTGTAAAATGGTTTTGGAAGTCTTTAAGTAAGTGGAATCCATTTCATAAATCTTTTCAAATATATATTTCAGTTTTGACATTGAGAGCAATGTAATATGTTTTCTCAATTCCATCAAACAAATATGGTTGTCTTTACAATTACATGAGAGGTCATATGTATGTAGTTTAACATGTTACCACTCCCCAAGAACAAACTGGATTTACTCCCCGGCATTGATTAAGGGTTCCAGGTATACGAAAGCCAAGGCGAGGTACTTTATGATGCTTAAAGATTTCTGACACAACTTAAGAACACAAGGGAGTAACACCTCTATTCTATAAATCCTGTGACAAGTGTTCTTGGGCTTGGGACCCTTGTAATGTGTCACAGGAGGCCTGTTTTCATCAGCTCGAGATTGCTGAATAGCCCGCTATTTCTGATTTGGGAAATAATCCCGAAGTTACAAATCGCGTCTTCATCAGCTCGAGATTGACCTCGAAACTTGAAACTCAAGATCGAGAGATTAGCTCAAGATATTTTGCTCAGCGTTCGTGCATAGTGCGAGTCTTCGGGCGGGTGAAGGTTCACCGGACAAATAGCGGGATATTTTGCAAACTAGCCCAAGATATCTTGGGATGATTAATATTTCTCAACCAAATATCCGGCTAATTACAACTTTAGGCTGATGAAGACGCAAATTAACTGGATAATTTGCGATCGGGGTAGTTCAAATAGCGGGATATTTGGCAATCTCGAGCTGATGAAAACAGGCCTAGACTAAGTTCTAAGTCATCTTGTTTTGACCCTGTCTCTTGGCATTAAGGCTTGGATACACCTGGATAGGATTCAGAGAAGGACACACCTTCAATCTCTGACTCAGATTCCCGTGGGAACGGACTAACAGTGTTCCATCATGTTTCATATTTGTCCATATTCCTCTGTGTGTCATAACTCATAAGCCCAGATGTAATAAGTTAACACTTTGAAGAAAACATTATCCTGTTTGCACTTCAAAGTAGGATTTACTAGATCAAGGAGTTGCTGGTAACTCCTTGATTAGATATGTAACTGAAACATGTAACTGAACTAAATATGTAACATGTAACTGAATGATTAATGAGAAACGTTTTTCTTTTTCTTCTTCTTCTTATTCTTATTTTTGATTTTTTTGTTGTTGTAGTGGTCATGGCCTATATTTAAGGTTTTTAATTTTGAGAGCCTCTCTCACAAGCTTAAATATACATGTATTGCCATTCATTCAAACATAACCCTCTCTTTCTCTCCCTTTGTCACTCAAGTATTTTGAAAGTCTGTAGTAAATCTAACACTTTTGTAACATTTGTCTATCAGCCTATAAGTTAAATGTTTTATCACTTCCCCCCACACTATCTTTCTTACCCAAACACTTGAAACAGTCAATAACAAATCTCTTCAGTGCCTTTCCTCTAAATGTGTAAATGGTTGAAGTTGACATGTGGTAACCATATTTCTAAGGTAGCCGGAAATACAAGTACAATCCCAAGCCTTGATGGGATCCAAGGGACCAATTGAAGTTTGAGATTTAAAGCAAGGTCTTGATTGAAGGCTAAGCAGCTGTATCTAATGAAGTGTTTATGCTGTAAGTAATTTGTAACATGGACACAAGGGCAGATGGGATAAATAAAAGGTCACAAACAAATTTAGTCAGTATGTAACCATGGCCTTTGTGTTTGTTTTTCAAACTTTACAGGTATTGGAACTTTCTGAAAACTCCTTGATAACTTGTCACCTGCTAATTCAAGACAGCATTGCAGGGGGTGGGGTGGAGATGGAGGAGCGGGGGGGGGGGGGGGGGGGGGGGTACTCCCCGGAGATAGCATCACTGTAGTTCTACTCATTTTGCATCTACATGTACATGTATATGTTTTTGGGTCTTGTTTTTGTCTCTCGTAGGCTCGCTGTTTGGTTTTCCTTTACCATTCTTACTTTACTGAGCACATTTTATTGTTGAAATGCAGCTATGAACATTCAGTGAAGATATTTGAAACGTTTTTTAAAATAAATCTAGCAGTCTTTGAAAATGGGATTACACAAACTACTAAGCAGTTCTTATCACTATCACATTCTGTAGGTCACCTTTATTTCACCCCTTCAAATAAGCCCAATTCTAATTCTTCTGGGGCACTTCAGTAGCTATTCTGGCTATGGTTCAAATCATAATCTAACACTGGCCCTAGGGAATTTTTTGTATAGAACATAAAGGAGTTTAATATCTGGAAAACATCTACCGGTAGTTCTTTAGGCTAGTAGTAGCAGAAATAAAATCAAAACATGTTTTCAACGCTTCAGTCTCACACAAAAAGAATGGTTTTAACAAATGTAATCTCTGCCCGTCATCTGTTAGTAATAGCTCAAGCTTACAGATGAACTGTATTGATAGAGGTGTTTGTTACATGTGTACTGACAAATGACTTTATTTTTCACTTTTTTGTTTGTTGTTGTATGATCTGAGGGTTGGATATATTTTCTTCCGGAATCATGCAGTTTATATTTTTGTCAGTATAACCAGTGAAGCGATCAGCAGTCACTGTTATGTTCTGAAATGATACCAAAGTATAGAAGGGTTTGTTTGATTTCTTATCAGTGTGGCTTTGTTCTTGTGAACAATGTAGTTGCAACAAGATTGCTGTATAAATGCAGCCCAATCAGCATTTCATGTTGTATTTTCTTCATCTAAATGGCCTAGAATATTCCTAAATTTGATGTAGTTATTGCCTGCATCTGAAAAAGCTGAGTATACAGTACAACTTTAAAATGTCTTTTAAAGAAGACTGTTTAGTAAAAAGAAAAGAGATATTTGGAGAGAGAAGAGATCAATGAAGTGGTGTTATGGAATAATCCATGAAACTTCACTTAAAGTTTTAATGTAGGCACATTTTAGTCAAATGATGATGCCGATCCTATAGTGAGAGGTACAGGAAATGAAGTTAGAAGAGGGAATATATTCGATTGTAAATCCTGGCAAAGTATCACCCTGAGATTGAATCCCCAGCTAGTGATCTATCTTCAGGGTTGGTTAGGTGTTACCTACCCCAGCTGCTTTGAGTCTGCCTGTTTATAATTGGAGACTCAGGGATAGTGCTATTGGACTTGACTGGTTTATAGGGGTATCAAGTGCAAACGAGCGCTCAGCTAGGAACACAACTACTTGACCTGTAAAACTCACAGGTAAAATTTTAAAAGTAAACACTTGTGCCTTATTAAAATTTTGCTCGTATAACTTATTAAGGTAATATTAATATCAAAAGTTTCTGTGGGTTCTTTTGGGGGTTTGGGCAGTATGGGTGTGGCTTTCATATATTATGTTTTTCTCAATACAATTGTCTCTATGTTTTGTTTGAGCTATTATTTGTTGTTTAAGCTCTTATTTGTAGACAAAAATCTGTTGGCAAATGAAAGATGTGATTCATAATTATATTAACAATATTATCATCAGATAGTGCAGTGCTGAACATTCCGGGACAGCTTCATTATAACTGTAAAAAAAGAGAAGAAACTTGAATTAAATAGGTTATCATCTTACTAATCACTGTTGTGAGTATTTCATTGCTAGAATGGTGTCTTCCTCGCTATGACAGCCCCAATAGGCCTGTCCTCATCAGCTCGAGTTTGCCAAATAACCCGCTACTTTCAGACTTGGGATATTATCCCAAAGCTCCAAATTGTGATTTCACTGGACCGATACGCCCATCACAAACTAGCTTGGACCGGCGCAAATTAGCCCGCTATTTCCCAAATAGCGTGATATTTTGGTAACAAGACCAAAATTTCTTGGGATATTTCTCTACCAAATATCCCGCTAATTGCAACTGCGGGCTGATGAAGACGCAAATTAGCTGGATAATTTGCGATCGGATAGTTAAAATGGTGGGTTATTTGGTAAACTTGAGCTGATGAGGACAGGTTTAATAAGGAGAGCTCATTTCCTGTAGGAAATTGGGTCATAGCAACCTGTCCATTTGGTCAGCGACATGACTTGATATCAGACTAAACAAAGTTGTCTGTTTTGATCTAAGGACACATAGACCTACTAAAAACAAACCATCATAATGTCATTTAGAATATGGGCTCCATAAACTTCCTGTCATTTGCATGGAAAGAGTTGAATATTTTTTTTAGCAGTATTGAAATTATAGACAGTTACTGGATCTAATGTACCTCTTTACCGTTTTTTAATGGAGTGTAGCAGAAGTTTAGAGGTTTTTGTTTAAAATAGGTGATTACAATAAATAGGCCATTTTTGTAATGTAATCAAATTTAATGCACAAATCTTTGTTAAGTGCCCCATTACAATCATTTCATTCACCTGTTACGGATAATTGTATTGCAGTAGTCAGAATGTGAATTGCATGCATGCTGTGTTAATTGTTACGTAGGAACATCCATAATGTTTGTCTTACCTAGCAACAATCAATATATGCACTTCACATTCTGACTACTGGTATTAAAATACAACTATTTGTAACGGGTGAATGAAATAATTTGTAACGAGGCACTGTTAATTAAGATAGTATTGAAGGGGTACGGGATGGAGGAAGGGGGGAGGGGAACCTCTGGAAATAGCATCGCATTAAATTTGATTACATTACGAAAATGGTCTTCATTTCTCACTGCTTTGGCCCTAGGTGAAGTATATTTGGAAGTGAGGAGAGGAGATTGAATGATAAGCTTTCGTCACTGATAATTTAGAAAGAAGTCAAATCATGTGCTACAGCTAGGTCATGAATCATATTCAACTCACGCTGTTTATGCATGGCACTGAGGCTAAATCTCAATTAAAAGTACACGATAATGTACAGGCAGAATACGAATGAATTTATCAAAATACTTTAGTGTAGCTGATGGTAAAGCCACCTATATCAATGTTTCCTGTCTGTCTGTATGAATATCATACAAACATGCAGGAAGGTTTTAAAGCCTCCTTTGGCTCATATGTTCCATATTGATTAGAAGAGGGCTTACTGTAAAGAGAACAAATCAATTATTTTGCTGAGAAAGATTTAAAAGTTTTTTTATCCAGCAAGGCCCACTCTGTCATGATGCATTTCCTGTCGTTATAATGCGTGCTATAATGCATGATATTTAGTGATTACTTCTCTCTCACGAGGGAAATCTTCTTGCAAGATGTTTTCCCGACTGAAGCTGAAATATCTAGGATACCGGTATGATTTGAGCCAAATTTGTGTGTATGAAGATTCAACTATAGGTGGAGGACTCGCCTTAAGGGCACAACCTCGTACAAGGGAAGTCATTGAGCTCATGAAACTGTCAGACTTTAATTACTTTATCAGCGTGCTGATTCAAAAGACACACTTTCTTACTTTAAATCAATCTTTAGCAGTACATGCTCAAAGAAGCGTTTTTCTTCATTTCATAAAATGGTATGAGATTTGGAGAAGTATCCTCTCAAAGAGCAGACTTCAAAATGTGTCATCCCTCTTTTTAACAGCAATGCCTACAAGTTTTAGACTTCATAGATATCTCTCTCTCTCTCTCTCTCTCTCTGTTTGATTTAATTCCTCAGAATGATGTAGTATAAATTACTTATACAAAATAGAGTGTTAGATGTGTGAATTATGCCAAATCATCATCAATATTGTAAATCTGTTTGCTGTCAATTCTCCATGGATAATATGAGCCAGAAAAGTTAATCTTGTTTTCATCCACACTCTGTGACTCACATTGCTGTTTGGATTTGATACAAGTCATTCATGATGTTATAAACTGTTTCTTTCAATTTTTCTCTCATTTCCAATCTTATTACCCTACATGTTTTCTTTGTCATCAGTTGAAACCCCTCCTTCATATAGTTACATCCCCCCACACTCTCTCTCTCTCTTTTTCTCTCTCTCTCTCTCACTCTCTTTCTCTTTCTCTCTCATTCTCTCTCATTCTCTCTCTCTCTTCCTGAATCTGGACATGTTTTACTCTCCATATTTCCGTCCATCAATGTAATAATGTCTAACTCTCTCTCTCTCTCTCTCTCTCTCTCTCTCTCTCTCTCTCTCTCTCTCTCTGAAGTGGAACATATTTCCCTCTTCATATTTCTGTCCATGAATGTAATGCATTTTGTCTAGAACATTACAGTCACCTATCACATTTCTCTTGATGGTGAGGCCAAATGTCTTTGCTAAACTTGAACTCGAGGAAGGAAATTAATAGACTTTGAATCAAAAGCTGATCACTATGGCAATGAATGCTACTTATGAGTGGGCTGCATGGTTTAATATTACAGATATGTCAAGGCTGGAAAATACATTCATCAATCTACACTTAGAGTTCTCAGACACAGTTTTGTTGTGGTTTTTGTTCAAAATCTTAATCAGAATGATCAAAACTAGACATCAATCTTTCCCAGGAAGAATTAAAGGTCCTTGAGAGAGAAACAAAATTGATGAGGTGCATGAGCATAGAGTCTTATAGAAGATTAATGTTCAGGGTAGCATCTAGATAATTTCCTTCTATAATTCCTTCACATTTCCCTCTTGGTCTTCGTTTTGTTTTTCTCTCTCTCTCCCACTCTCTGTCTGTCTGTCTGTCTGTCTGTCTGTCTGTCTCACTCTCTCTCTCTCTTTCTGTTTATCTATCTGTCTTTCTGTCTGTCTGTCTCTCTTTATCTGTGTGTCTCCAGCTCTCCTCTTTTCCCCTTCCTTAGTTACTCTCTCCTGGTTCTCTTTCTGACAAAGTATATAGCATGGCATATTACAAGCATTATAACTTCTCTAAAATTCTAGTTTGTCATCAATGTAATTTCTGAAATGTGGATATATGATTGATTTTGTGGGTTTATTCTCTCTATTCAATTAGTAAATATCATTCAAGCAAAAATTAATATTGTATATGGGTATCTGTCAGTCTCTCTACAGACAGTCCACATTGCCATGACTAGCCGCTATGTTTTCTCATTGAATTTTCAGTCCCAGGTTATATAGCATAGTTTCAAAAGAAGAAAATGAAGCAAGGGGCTTGGGGCTCGATCTGGGTAATAAGGGGTAGAATTAAGAGAGATTGAAATGTAAGATGTTGATAGGGGTAAAAGGTAGTTCTATATGATGTGATGTGAATTTAATCTGGTGGCAAGGACATATATTAATCACCATGTCAGTAGTAATGACAGACTGAAGAGGTTACCGGTAGATGATGTATTACTGAACGTTTGTTAAGCTGGATAATGAGGTAATGATGGGTCGTTGCTCCATTATACATGTAGGTGTACCAGTATACAGATAAGTAGTTCTTAATGTGGGTTGGATTTACCTGAACCCATATATCTTTTGCACTCCCATCAGGCTGATCAGCTTCATCTTTTCTCAGCTCAACTTTTCCTGGCCAGAATGAGGCATTTGTTACGCGTTTAGTTCAAAACATGGTTGTGTCCTTTCTCATTTTTGTAGAATTACAGAAAAACGGCGATCATAATCGCCGATCTTAAACTCACAAAAAGGTGCATTTTGGATCAGCGTTTCTGGGGAAGCATAATCATTTGTAAACGCGTTTAAATGGGGTCAATGTAGCATGCTCAGTGCAGGTTTGCACTGCACTTCTCTGGCTCCTCCAGGCATGATTCTGGCTCTGAGCCAGAATCATGCCTAGAGGAGACAGAGAAGTGAGCATAAACAGTACACCGTGGAACTGCGATTACGATGAGCGTTTACGATGAGCGTTTCAAATCGCTCATTCTGCCTTCAAAAATTGAGCATAACGTACCCTATGTTATAAAATGGTCACATAGACAACTTAATAAAAGTTTATATAAATATATTGAGATGTCACTAAAGTTTAAGCTAAGTGCACAAAACTTATCTAAACTTTATTAGATTGTCCTTTTTTTTTAAATAATAAACTTCAGAACATTCAGGTTTTATGATATTATATATTGCATGAATTATGCAAATAGGTACAGCCTATAACTTTAAAATAAAACTATGAACAAGTTATTCAGTTTTCACATAAATTATTGGTTCTGTATGAAATCAGGGGAAAGGTAGCAGCTAGGCTCAAATACTGGTTGCTTCAGTTTTCAAGTCAGCAAAATTCCTTTCCTTTATGATAATGATATTATCCATTTGACCCATCACCTTTTCTGCCCAAACACCTAAGATAAGACAAACAGCCAGAAATATGTCCCAAGGAAGTCATCAAAAAGTGGCAAAATCTATCAAATCTTGTGTCTTGTATATGTTTACCGGTACTGATTTTCCAGATATTTTTTCTCCTTTCAGCACCTGACATGAACCCGCATCTAAACAACCGCACAGAGCTTTGTAACGAAGATTGCCTGAACACATTTGTGAAGCAGCTGCAGACGGAACCGGATACGCACTGCAGAGAAGTCCCAAGACATGTTGAGCTCATGTATATGATGGCTTGCCATTCTCTACTCTCTGACCTCATGACAACCAAATATGAACGATTCTTCCAGCCTCTGGACACTCCCAGAAAACATCATCCAGGTTTGTGACTTCATCTTTCTTAAAGCCCCTCTACACTAGTTTGGCCAGGAGGCATTAGACCTCCCTGCATGGTCACTGACACTTTTGGTTATCTCATCAAATCAGCTCTCACTTAACATGAGAAAAATGTGATCTCGGGGGACCAACGGGTATACCGCTTAGGCCTTGTTTACTACATAGAGGGCGCAAGTAGCTACAAGTAGTGCAGTCCCGCTTTAAACTTCTTTGTTCCTCTTCTGATAACCTTCTTTGACATAGAAACACTACTCACAGGTCTGTTAAAATCTGCTGGGATCATTGAAAACGTCCATTTTGAAATATATTAGTTTCCAACAAAATGGTAACAAATGACAAAATTAATACAATTTTTGCTAGCAATTAATTTCTCTGATAAAATAGCGCAATAGTACAAAGGTTCAAAACAAAGAATGTTCTTTCTATTGCAAATATGCTCTACCGGTATATGTAATTGTTTCATCTCAGATTGGTGTCTGAAATAAACATTGCTTTGAATGATTGGAACAACAATAACTTCTTCGAACATAAAATATACCCCCAAAACACTCCAAAACATTGCTACAGTTCGCCTTTAACTTTAGTGGTTTGTGGGATGCAACATCCAACTTCTTTCATCAAACAGATTATATGGACTGACAGAGTCAAAGTAGAGCTAAGCTCAATGGCACAAAAATGCAGTGCGGAGTGAAAATCTGGGTTCTCATTTCCTTTTCCTTTCTATTTCAGAACATCCTAATGCAGTAATAGCCGGTTGTCATAAACACAATAGGTCATCTGGTTTTCATTCCCCTTCAAACAAAGCATGTGGCATTATCAAAAATGGCACATGCACTTTTGGTTCTCAAAAATAAGATTTTTGTAGGGTATTAACTTGTAAACCAGTCATTCCTTGGTTCTACAGGGGATGGTTTGGATAAAAAGGACACCCACACAGGTTGAGTAGGACAAGGGGAGACAAGGAAATGTGTGAAAAGATAGCATTAAAGATGAAAAATGTGAACTGTGTATGGGATTTGGGTAAGACCTGAGGGAACGATCAGGTATGCAAGAGGATTCAATCTGATGAACATGCTTTTGATCGGTAGAAAGTTCAAAACGTGATTCAAAGTCAGAGTCAAACAAATAGGCGTATAGTTTATATTTAGCTTATTTGCTTCCTCCAAATTAGGCAAATAAAGTTTCTTCCCCAAGCTTATGAAACAAACTTAATTGGAGTAATCTTTTTCAGTAAGATACTGCCCTACTAAATTTTATCAGAAACACCAAGCATGCTTCTCTAGTGATTCAAACTCGCTTGAATCGCTAGAAAGTGGAGCTGGCGAAATTTCACACCCAATAATAAGCATTTCACACCAGTTAGCCCAATTTGTGACATTCTAGAACATGACATATCTTAAATTTACAATTCCCAAGTTGCACAGTCTAACCCAATGCATAAATTGAATACACATACGAAACCCACAGGGAATTTATTATAATGAAATGGTGAGATATAGAGAAAAACAGAGAGAGATGGCCGGGGAAAAAGGAGAGGGACGAAATATGAAATTTATGATCAAAGAGGTATCATAAAATAAGAAAGAAGAAGCATGTATTTTTCTTGTGCATATTATTCTCGTCATAGCTTTGAATTAAATGTAATTCAAAGTGAAAGAGACCCCAGCATAGAGTTTTGTAGGTTATTTACCCTACGGTGTCAGAGATATTGGAATAGGAGAATAATCCTTCTGTTGACAAGTATTTTCTAGAACATTTTAGCGCATGTTTTTAGAGACCTGAGATAATCTTACAGCTTTGACCTGATTCTCGTCGCTTTATCACGGTATTAACCATTAATTCCTTGAAAGAATTTAATAACCCGGAGCGAAGTGACTTTTAAAGTGTGTCTAACCGCAGGTTACCATGGTAATACTTTTAAATGCCATCTGTCACTATGTCAAGAAACTCAGCTTTGTGGTAGAATAAGTCCCTTTTCCTTTCCGAAATCGTCTGTGGTTTTAGGGCACAGTCTTCATTTTTAATGTTTCCCTTTTGTCTGTAACTTTCCCCTCTTTTTCTTTCAAACTGCTGAAATTGTATCATAAATCACTCCAATGGAATCGCTTGTTACCATGCCAACTATTGTACAAAGTGTGCCATGCAAACATTACTCTTTTGTAGTGAAAGATTTCGACCCCATATTAATAAATAGAACTCTTTCCTGTTCAGGTACTTTCAAGCTATTTTTACTTTTCATTTTCAAATAGAAATGAAAGTGGGTGATTTGTGGATAAATATATTCTGAAAGAGTACGTATTAGGATACAAGAGTACAAAGGGTTTAGGGGAGGGGATGTTTTAAAAAAAAAAGTTTGTCTTTGCCTTCGATCACTCCTTGTACTAAATCTGTGTGAAGAATATAAATTGATCAAAAGAAGGCATAGGCATATTTATGTATTTATTTATATGTTGTTGTTAACACTTGTTTCAACCACTGCTACAAATAATGCTATTTCACTACCCTATGAATATTGTTACACAAATGTTGCATCGTGATTTTTCGGTCCAACTAACTGCTTCAACTTCTGTTGCTGCTCCTTCTATATAGTTCTCCATCTCCCACTTTGTGTGGCCATCCTGTGCTGGTCTTCCTTCTTTTCCCGGTGTTTGAATCACATTAATCAGAAGTGTTATAACAATAGGGAAAATCATGTTTGTTCTTCTGAGCTCCCGAAGTGACTTTCAATTATGCACAGCAACACCTTTTTGGGGGAAATCAAACATGGATATTGAAAGTGGAAGAGGTCCTTATGAATCACTGTTTGCAAGGAAATCAAGATTTAATCTTTGCCTCCTGTTCTAAATAACAATCTCTATTTCCTGTAGCAAATATTTAAGTGTTTGCACGATAATGATTTTGTTTGTTCATCATTCTTCTTAAAGCAAATATCCCATCAAGAAGGGATGGACTTTGGGGTTTATAGCCCTGAGGCAAGGCACCATAAATTTGATATTGTCAGCTGAGCCACAAGGACCTTGGCTCCATCTAAAATGAAATGAATTAATGTTCTTCTGGCTCTCACGGGTGAAATGAAACAATAATAATTTAATGGGTTATGTTCTTATAGAGCTAAATAATTTCCTCAGACGGATGGGTTAGGAAGAAAAACGCAAATTAAAAAATAAAATATTATAAAAATATTAATGTTCTCATCTGAACAATGTTATAGAGTCCCTTTAAGCAAGATGGGGTAACAAATGTTTCTCAAATTTAGAATTTAAATGCAAGGAAAATTTGCGCTTTTACGTAAATATATTCTAAAGTTTCCTTAGCCCTCACCAGTGGTGTTGCCACCGTGAACTCGATTTAATCTTTTTCCTTTTTGGGAATTTCTCTGTCTCATCCCTGAAGGAGTAATTTGGAAGCTCATATTTTGAATACAGTTTAGGCAACATTTAACATCAAGAGCAAAACATGTTTTGGTGATTGGTGCACTCTGAGGTTATCTTGTTTCTGTGCCATGGCGTGAATACATAGTTTGTTTCCGTGGCAACTCTTCCAGGCATCAGGCTGTCTACCCCAGAGTATCATATAGGAAAGGCTGGTTACAGGCATTGACGCCAATTGATTTATACCATTGAGATATATTCCTCCCCATTTAGACAGCTATTTGTCACGTCAATGCCAGCTGGGTGTGAAAGTTCTCTTCATTTGTCATGTCGTAAATCCATATATATTCTTAGTCTTTACTAGAGTATGTGAATCATTGACAGTTGATAAGGTGAACAGCGCATTGGCCTCGGACCTCCTTTATCATTCGCAAGCTTTTAGAACCTCTGTGTTGTTGCAGATAAGCCATGCACATTTTAGAATTCCATGCAATGTTTATTCTTTGCTGCACGTAATATCATTAGTTCAAAAGATACTGAATATATCAGTTATTCAATTGTTCGCGTAGATGAAAACAACTTAATCCATGTTAGAGGTACATTTTAATTTGATTGTTTTAGACCTTTTTATTAGTTTATGTTTGTCAGAATCTTTACACTGTGTTAATCATGAGAGAAATATAAAAAAAACTTTGGCAAATTATTCAAGATATGTGAATAAATAAAGGTCTACAACAAGCTTGAGGATGACTCAAAAGAAAACAAAAAAAGTAGAGAAAAAATAAAATTCCATCAAAAATGAAAAATTGATTTTTCAGGTATCAAATTACAATCACAATAGTCTCAATGTTGAAGATAGCTGAGGCAGAAAGGAGACTAGTATCCAGACTTCTGTGCTATGATCCTACCATAATGATAAGAAAACAAGTGAAAATCTGCTTCCATTTTCCTATTCCATCATCTTAGACACAGCTGAGGATCAACATCTCATAATCCAGGATGGAGAACTTGATATTTGGTCAAAATTGTGGATCACTCCTTAGATTGTACATGAAATGTTATATGGGACAAAGGAAGTAGGGAAGGTAGTAGTGGAAGCTGCACTTGTTATGGTGTTGAGTAATGTGGATGAAGGTTAGGCTTAGAGGGTTTGGTATGGTTCTTACAATTGAAAGTAGCAGCTTCACAATCCAATCAGCAGCAAAAATATGTAGAAATGATTTAACAAAGGAGAACAGGATATTTTTTAGAGGTGCTACAGTACCAAAAGTCATGTGCAAAATGTGCGGAAATTAACAATCAGTCTCCAACATTAAAGATGAGGAAGATGCATAGAATGTTGTTTATTTCTTTAAAAATAGATGACAGTTAAAATCTGTATCACTGAATAGAACATCTTTTTGTCTGTTCTACGTTCTAACTTTCTTACAATCCTTTACAAAACTTTTGCAACCTTTTACAAATGCTGGCGAAACCCCAATTCGCTACATTTGCAAGCATTTGCCACTCACTGAGATACCCCTTACCTACGAGCTTAATACTGGCTCAACGAGGGCCACTTTAATTTCTTTTTAATCCACAAACATCGTGATAGTTGAGACATCTCCCTTAGGTCCCCTGCCAATAGTTGAATCAATCTGACCTCAAACTATTAAGAATTGACGGTGTGTAAATAAGGACCAGTGAATTTAAGCACGTTCTGACCAGATGTTTCATGGTCAAGGATGATAGGCTGTGTACTATTATACTTCCATCAAATTTGATCAATTGTCCACTTCATGACATCAGATTTGATTTCTTTTTTTAAAGACATAAGGGATGATATTAAAAATGTTAGAAAAAGAGTGGGGCTTTTAAAGTGCTAGAGAAAGACATTCATCAAAATATAATTCTAATAGAATGTGATACCTTCATGACGATAAAGTTTCTATTTTCTCCTCAAAAAAAGAAAGCATTTCATAAACATTTCAAGGTGTGTATCCTTAACAACAAATCTAGGTGAAACCATTTCTTCATCCTGCTGAGACACCATTTTCATTCCCTGCACCAACGTTTGGTGTTTTCTCAAGAGGAGAACATTTCCTTTCCATCTCGAACTAAGAGATGAGTGATATGTAAATCATCCCGGGATGATGATAATATTGATCATGCCCCATCCACAAGGTTTGGTCTCTCTTATCTGGTTGCCATATCCTCCCCTCCTCACTCCCACTTTACCTGTAACATTATATCTAGTCCATAATTATATCTTTCCATCCCTCTCCACCCCTAATAGTGTATCTGGTTGCTTTATCCTCCCACCCCACCCCTATCTTCCTGGTTCCTTTATAGTCTCATCCCATCCCATCCCTAAAAAACGATGTAACACCCCCCTCATCCCTCCCTACCCCTGACAATCTATCTGATTCTCATGTCCTCTCTCATCCCCACCCCACCCCTAACAATCAATCAGATTCTTATATCCCCCCCTTACCCCTCCCTACCCCTGACAATATATCTAATTCTCTGTCTGTCTGTCTCTCATCCCACTTCAACCTCTCACAATCTCTCTTGGTTGCTGTTCTCCCATCCCACCCTACCCCACCTGTAACAATCTATCTGGTTGCTGCATCCTCCTCATCTGAGGATAAGATGATTGATGCCATGTTTAAGAGCTGAGTTTCACAACACCACTGGGATCTAAACATCGGCTCTAACCTTGAACTAGAAGAGGAAGTATTCACTGATTTAGGAATAATGCTGACTTATTTTGACAAGAATGAGATTTCCTCCAAAACCAACTCAATTTTCCTTAAATCCTTCCGATTCCTGTTTCCCCAACATTCTATTATGTTCAGGTTCACTCATCGTGCACATGTTGCGATGAAGATATTTTAGACTTATATTTTAGGGTATTAAATCCCTCCTGTCTTTGTCCAGTTTTTGTATTGGTCTACCGGTATGTTAGGAAGGTACTGTCCATATTTCTGTCTTAGATGTGTAGTTTAAAAAAAAAAAAACTCATAGTCATACTCCCATATATTTTCCTTGCAGTCATCCCCCCCCCTTTCTCTTTTCCACTCATGTCTATAGTATTAGTCTGTCTGTCCCTCTGTCTTTCTCTCTCTCCCACTCTCTATTTATCTATCCCCCATCTCCCCTGCTCGCTCTCTCTCATGCTCCCCTTTTTTTTCTCTCTTTTTCATTCTTGGCCGTAGTATTCCCTGTTCATAAACCACATCCTCAAATGGCTTTTCCATAAATTCTTAATGAGTTTAAAAGATAGTGCTTGCTCCATTGATCAAAGAAATGTTTGTATCGCAGAAAGTTTCCATAATTTGAAGTAATTTATTAAATTACCTCAATGTAAGTGGATAATGTGTAAGTCTATAAATTTGTTTCCATAACACATCTTGGGGGGAACAGAATGTCAAGATGCTTAGTATCAAAGATCAGACAAAAACATGCTTTGCCTGAAAAATAGAGAATAATATTGTTATCTTCTCCAAAAATCAGAAAGACATAAAAGGCCAAAGGGGCACCTTGTCTGTCCGGCATTCCATTTTATAACAAGTACAGAAGGCCTCCATTTATTTGAAAACCAGAAGGAAAAGTAAATTATTCTTGACTTGGTCATTATGAAGCGAATGACATACCCATCAAGTAGCAACAGTGTAAGCAGACTTCAAAGATGCGATGTGAGAAGTTTATCTTGTTTACACAGAGGAGATAAGTTTCCCCTTTTTTGATGTCAACAATCCATTGTCTAGTCTAGTATTGAATATACACAGGGTGGAGCCATCCATTTAATGATGCCATCTTTCTTTCTTTATCTTATCTTGCAGGTGGTATGCTTCATGATGCTCCCTATGAAGTAGATTCCGTGCTTTCTGAACTGCTCTACGAGTGTGTCTTTGAAGGCCAGCCTGGTAGGAGGATGCACTCTGTCAGGGTTCTCAAACGCCTTCTTAGTATCATCCAGAGAGGCTTCTCCTACAAGGATGCTGCTGACAGGACTTCGCTATGACAACATCTAAGATGATGCTCTCCAAGGAATGTGTCTTTCATTTGCTAGCCTGGTAGGAGGATGCGCTCTGCCAGGGATCTTCATAGCCTCCTTCGTATTTTGCAGAGGGGTTTCTCTTTCAAGCTCCTGCTGACAAGACATCAGAATGACGATGCAATCAAACAGGGTTCTTAAACTTCTTTGTATCATCAAAAAGGGATTACAAGGATGACATCTGCGAGCTTGACAGGAGGATGCACTCTTCAGTGGATTCATGAACATCTCTTCACCACAAGAAAGGATTCTGCTGTGGTGGTGTCACTATGACAGATTATGCTCTCATGTACTAAAGGAGACTCTCTCAGAACGTTTTTTCGTTTTGCAAAAGGTGTCATAAAATGTTAGTGGAAGAGTTAACAAAGTTTCTAGATACCTAGACTGAAAATATGATACACAATGTCTAATGTCTACCTCTCGTTTAACTGGCTTATAAATAGCCACTGAAAAGCTGCGTTTAGTAATGTTATATCCTAGTTATGGAGAAAAATAATTGCTTGTCTTTCTTTTCCCTGAGTATTTATTCATATGAAACTTGAAAGAAGATTACCAAGATATTTTTCTCAGCTTTTTACAAGGAACTGAACCTGACCACTGGAATAATTGCCTCAGGACCAAGTCAAACTAGATGCAAGTTTATTAATGTGTAGAATTATACCACAAGAGGGAGCTAGTCGTAATTGGACCCAGGTATATGTTAACTCTTGTACAATCAGTGCATGAGTGTTCAATGCAGATATAATATGTGGTTATCTTTCATCTTGCCATTCTGTATAAACTGTGATAATTCTAGTTTGTATATCCTTCATTTCATTAGGCTTCATAAGTTTATGAAATGAATATAAGCCTTGTTTTTTCATTGTACAATTAATCTGCTGGAGACTCTGTGTTACATCAATAATTCTTGATAACTACTAATCATCGTACTTTGAGATGTCATAGTATGCTTACTGGATTCAATTGAAGTGCATTTAAAACCTGAAATGAAGTCACATTACCATAAAAGGAGTGGAGCTGGCTTGGCACTTCATATAAATATTTTGTCCTGGGGTTTGGTGAAATCTTGACTAATTTGATTCATTTGAGTTGTCATCAGAAATGCGACTAGGGATATATCACAACTTTAGCAATGTTGATGAATGTTAAAATAAATTGTTGGTCTTTTTTAGTTAATTCAGGGGCCTTGTCTTACAAAGAGTTGATATCAATCGCAACTTATTTGCAATGGATATCAATCGCAACTTATTTGCGATGAATATCGCAACTATGTACATAAGAGCTAGGAAACTGAAACTGAAACTTTTGATTGATTAGAGGACTTGCGATTGAAAATCAATTGCAACTCTTTGTAAGACAGGGCCAGGATCTCTAATATTATATCAATTTTCATACAGGTTGAACATTAATTTAGTAATTTATTTTGTCTGAAAGTGTTGTATAATTTAATAATAATTATTATTGTGGAATGAAGTGAATCATATTACTGATTGCTTTCACTGTTTATATTAACATTTTTTTAATGATAATAGATTATTTCGAAAATTATTCTGAATCATTCTACCATGATTTTAAGTTGATATCACCGTGATCAAAGGGCACTTCTATTGATTTCTCACACAAACAGAATCAGCAACAACAACAAAAAGAAATCAAATAAACATTTTAGAGCAATCCCTTGGATTTAATTATTTTTCTTGGGACCCGTTTCACAAAGCCTTTTATCAATGATAAATGTCAAAAATCAGTGACAAATCTCCTGATGTCCAGTCAGAAAGCAAAGATTTCACTAGCTTATACAAAAATATGTCATTTGTTGCTTATGATAAGTTTTGTGAAATGAGGCCCAGGTGTGTGTGTTTGCACCGCTATGTGTTGTCTTTAATTCTCTTTATAGTACTTGATATCCATTAGAGTATGGTAATCAGGGCAGTCTCTCATGAAACCATCATAAGTGAAAGTTCACCATCATTTAAATACATGTAAATTATATTACATGCTTTTCTTGGGACGTAAGTGAACTTGTACTTATGATGGTTCCTTGAGATGATGCCCAGGTATGATATGTATATATATGTGAATGTATAGTTTTAAACTAAACTGAAATCTAGTTGAAATAATTTTGAATAGTCATAGATTACTTTGTTACAACTACAGCAACAGTTATTTTCATTGCCATATTATTGTGATTTTAGTTTTCTATAATCCTCTCTCCTTTTCTCTTACTGTATGTCATGGACATTGAAACTGTGTATCCCCTCCCCCTTTTGTCTATCTCTATCTCTTCCCTTATTTCCTCTTTCATTGTGCTCTAGCCTTTTCTCTGACACTCCCTCTTTCTCATCTGTCACATTTGTACATTTTTTTGTGGAAATACTTGAGAAGTAATTTGTAAGAAATGATTTACTATGATACTACAACCAGTACTACTTTTAATGACAGTTAAACTTTTAAGAAAATTGCGATTCTATTATGGGGTTTTCTGTCAGAATCAAAATATATTTGAAAACAGTTGAAATAGAATCCCAGAGAATCAAATAAGTAAAAGGATATTTTTTTCTTCAAGGTTTAGTGGTCAAATTTGTGCAATTTTACTGACGTTTTAAGTGAGTAGGGACTGCATTAAGTGGATATGAATTAGATTTAATATTTTAAAGCCCATATTAATAACCAATAACCAAATAAACATTAAAGTTTCAAAATGTGTGTTTCGGAAAATGCATGGCTATGCATCTTTCAAATCCTTCTGCCAGGTAACTTCCTTTAGACTTTTGTTTTGCTCTCGTATAGCAATATGAGCAATAACCCAAAAAAGGATTATTTACCAGGTGAAATATAGAGTCAGTTAAAAAAAAGGGTAAAAATATTGTTGTAAAAAGGTCTGTTTTTTATTAAATAAATTTGCCTGCACTTTTTGTTGCCAACCTTAATGTTGTATTTAAGTAACTTGCCAACATTCCGTTTTAAAAAAATGTTTGAATTTTCTCTTCACTCTGCTGGTGTCATTACTGTCATGATAACAAAATGAAAGAAATGATAAAGTTACAGCTACAGTAGAAAATGTTGCTGTTTTTTAATTCTTGATTTGTTCATTTAGTGTTTGGAGTGAATATTAATTGAAATGTTAGCATTGTTATGAGTATGGATGAGATATATATGTATATAGTCAGAAAGGTAATATGTATGCTGACTATTTATGAATAATATCATGGAATATAGGTATTGTACATAATTGTGTGAAGGGAAAAAACAATAATCCAAGCTTGGTGCCATTTAAAAAAATAAAAATACAGGCTTGTTATGTACTTTGAGAAATATGAATAAGTTATCAGATGGAATTTTATATGTTGCACAATTTTTGTATGTGAGGTGCTTTTTGCACTATTTGAAATTTAATAAAATAAGTATAATAAATTTAAACTAAACTGCTATGCTATTGGCTTTGCTATTTAGGTGATGTTAATGATGGAAGTGATGGTGATGTTACGATTTCTTTGCTGAGATATAATGCTGATAGGTGTATTGGTGATGCAGATTGAGAGAAGTTGTACGAATGCTTCATCATTGTATTAATGCTGCTGATGGTGGTGGTGGTGGTGGTGATGATGATGGTGAAGGTGATGGGGTGATGATTATTATAGTCGTGACTATGATGATAATGGAGATGGTTATGACAATGGAATGAGTATGATGGTGATAATGATGTAAGTGAAGACGATGGTGATGATGATGGTAATGATGCCGCTGCTGATGATGATAATGATGGTAGTGAGTATGATGATGATGACAAAGTTGTACTTAGTGGTGGTGATGATTATAGTTGTGGAGATGATGATTGAGATGGAGATCATGATGTTGATGGTAATGAGTATGATGCTAAGAACGATGGAGGTGATGAAGATGATAATGATGGTGATGAGTATGATAGTGAAGATAGTAGTGGTGGTGATTATACTTATGAAGATGATGATAATAATAATGATAATGGAGATGGTTAATGTGTATGATGATAATAATTATGGAAGTGAAGAAGATGATGATGATGATGGTGATGCTTATTGCAGCTTTGGTTCTGGAAGCTGTGATGAATAATTCCGCTTCAAGGATGAATGTGGTGGATTTCTTGATAATTACAACCATGGTACTGTAATCTATAGTGGTGTCAGTGGTGATGTCAATTGTCGAATCTGTCGTCAGTATGATGATTTGGTCGTGATAGTATGGGTGTTGTCAGGGTTAGTGGTAATGACTGCGGTAGAAATGGAAGAAGTGATGACATCGGATTATGCTAAACATATATACATATGTCTCCATCTAGATTGTTATAATGAATGTTATTCTATTGAATTATAGTAGAGAAAGTTAAAGGAAAGTAAGACTGATAACTGCTAAGTTCTTTCTTTACTTTCACCGGAAGAGCGACAGAGAGAGAGAGAGAGAGAGGGGGGGGGGGGGGGGGAGAGGGGGAGAGAGAGAGAGGGGGTGTATTTTTTTGCTGTTAATAGATTTGTTCAGATTTAACACTCGTTACGTGAACGCTAGATGGCGCTATACCTGTCGGGCATGCTGTCAGGTTGAACAGTAAATTGACTTGGCTATTCAGTCTGAGCCCTCGCGAAAGGCCGACAGTTCGTTTATTATAATTCAAACAAATATTCAGTATCATTCTGACAACAATGAAATGGGAGGGCGGTATCCGTTTGTTTGTGTGTGTGTGTGTGTGTGTTTTTTGGGGGGAGGGGGATGTGGAGGAGTCCCCTTTTCCTACATGAATACTTTTTTCTTCAACTTTTTTGTAGGAGAGGACTGCCACATCGTGTTCAATGCTCAACTGCTCAGGAAACAAATGGGAAGGAGTATGAAAATCATCCAGTATTTTATTTCATGTACAGGTCTAAATAATAACTGAAATATTCAAAACTTATTCTGACTATTTGCATTTAAAGGCATTCTTTAAACATTCAAAGGGGCACGTTCATATTTTACGTGGTTCAAACCGTCACCTTGTAAAGTTTAGAAAAAGGCATCTTGAGCTTATTTTTAGTGTAGTCGAGAAAGAGACATAATTATGTGTCCGCTAATGATATTTGATTTAGCGCCATCTTGTGGTAAGATATTATGAAGTGAATACAATGTCCCGTGTTGGTAGATCAGAAGGGCATGATAACTTTAAAATCTTATGCTAAGGCCAAAAAAAAAAAAATCATTTGGTTGTCCTCGACCGCCCGCCCGTCATTTTCGGGCCGCTCGCATTTTTTTTTTTTTTTTAAATATTTTTTTTTTTTTTAATTCATTTTTTTAAATATTTTTAATTCATTTTTTTTTTTTTTTTTTTTGGGGGGGGGGGGGGGTGGGGGGGGGGGGGAGCAATCTTAAATGCCAAACATACCATTTTATGCATTTGCAAGGATCAAAATGCGTCCCGTTGCCAGTTTTGTCTTTTCAGTACGCAATTAGGTATTTATTAAACTTGCCAGTTTAATAAACTTTTTAAAATTTTCCGGGGGACGACTCCCCCCCCCCCATACAAAATATTAGGGGGCGTGTCCCCCGTCCCCCAGGTTCAGGGATAGATGTATGTCACCAAGGGATTTTTTTTTTTTTTTTTTTTTTTTTTGGGGGGGGTATTTTGAGGGAACACATTTACATATTGATGTTTTAAAACGGGGGGGGGGGATGGGGGGGGGGGCGAAATGCGAGGGACGAGGAGCATAGTGAACGAGAGGTGACGGAAGTGACCAGGCGCGTACCCAGGATTTTTTTTCGAGGGGGGGGGGGGGTTTAACATTTGAAATCACGCCGAAAATTTCGCAACGACTCAGCCAGCCGCTGAATAAGCGGGGGGGGGGGGGGGGGGGGGGGCGGGCACTTTTTAACATTTTCCGGGGGGACGACTCCCCCCACAACAAATAATATGGGGCGTGTCCCCCGTCCCCCAGGTTCAGGGATAGATGTATGTCACCAAGGGATTTTTTTTTTTTTTTTTTTTTTGGGGGGGGGGGGGTATTTTGAGGGAACACATTTACATATTGATGTTTTAAAACGGGGGGGGGGGATGGGGGGGGGGGGCGAAATGCGAGGGACGAGGAGCATAGTGAACGAGAGGTGACGGAAGTGACCAGGCGCGTACCCAGGATTTTTTTTCGAGGGGGGGGGGGGGTTAACATTTGAAATCACGCCGAAAATTTCGCAACGACTCAGCCAGCCGCTGAATAAGCGGGGGGGGGGGGGGGGGGGGGGGGGGGGGGGGGCGGGCACTTTTTAACATTTTCCGGGGGGACGACTCCCCCCACAACAAATAATATGGGGCGTGTCCCCCGTCCCCCAGGATCACCGCCCCTGGATAGGGATAGATGTATGTCACCAAGGGATTTTTTTTTTTTTTTTTTTTTTTTGGGGGGGGTATTTTGAGGGAACACATTTACATATTGATGTTTTAAAACGCATGAAACAGAAATTACACAGTCAGTCGACAGACTAAAAAACCGGAGACATCTTCCATTTCCAGTCACCAATTTCATTGTGTGAAACCCTGTAGATACAACTGGAATAGTAGAATCTATGATGAAATGAAAAGAAGAAATTGAAGTAAAAAAAAAAGCCAAAAGACAATCTTGTAAAAAGGTGTTGTTCAAAATCAATCAGTGCTTTCCAACTCGACTGTCTACTGAAGCGAACGAGTAGAAATCTATTTATAAGAATTGACCTTGAAATGATTGAATGGACTACAGTTTGATGCAAATATGTTGTGAGATTGATGAAAGATTGGAGCCAAGACAGATCTGTGGTGTGTGGATTCATATCGGGTGTGTAATAAACTCACCTTGACAAGCAACACAAAAAAAAGGCATTTTCATAAATACCATTTCAATTCATTATTAGGAAAGGCTTGGATATCACGCTTCCATGGAAGAGAGCGAGAGAGAGAGAGAGAGAGAGAGAAGGAAGGGGGCGGGGCGGGGAAGGGAGGGTAGAGGAAGAGTTCCTACATTCTTTATGTTAATATCTATCATTTCAAGATCACGCTTTTGTGAACAAAATTCTGAACATTTAGACCTTGGTACGAAGGTTTTAAAAACTTGAATATTATAGTGGCCTACGAGCACTGCACTTTTATAGATTCATCATATCTTTGCATACAAATTGGTAAGTTAAACTCACCAAGGTGACATACGAGGTATTCATAACAAATATTGTCTCGCGTGAATGGATCAAAAAGAAACCTGCACCCTTCCACACAGTTATATTCAAATCAAATTCCTTGCTTTTGTGGACATTTGTATAGTCCCACATGCAAGGATGAATGTATTGTCCGTTAGTTTATGGTCTTTGTCAGCGCATAGTTTATTTAACAACGCTGCTGCATGAACGCGGGAATCCCTGTGATGAAAATTGAGTAGAAATAGGAGGGTAGTAAATTATGTTTGCACTACTTCAATGTGGCGTCTATGTAACAAGAATCGAATAAACACAACTGAATAGTATTTTTTTTGCTTTGTGTCACATTATGTATCGGATAGCGTTACTTAGCGGCGACAGTATGGCGACATTCAAGAACTGGGCGTATCTTACAAACATTGTGAATAGGTATTCTATTAGTTTCGTTTTACATGCAAAATCACAATTCTTTTCTTATTGTAAATAACTATCTCTAATACAATATTCGAGCGCTAAGCTACTCAAAACCACGTTTAGGCCAACATTTTAAGGCTTTTATGTAAACTCTATACCGTTACATATTTTTGTTTTTCCTTAATCATTTTACGGTATTGCATATATTTAAATATCAATGGAATTCAGTTTCAGAATCTTTCCTTAAATTAGTGCTTCCTTAATACAATCAGGCAGCATTTTCTGTTATTTGTATATGACGAACTAAACTGCAACGTTTCAAGAAATTACAAAATCAATTCAGATGACTGTGAAAGAGAGTTTTGATCAACGACTGTGAACAGAAAAAAAAGTTGTTTATTGCGATCGCACACTTCAAAGAATTACGATGATAGGACGAAGCGATTTAGTGAATATCTCCTTGGTTCGTTCTCTATCTCCATTCGAACCAAACGTAATCATGGATTATGCATTGTGCGCCAAGGTTTGGCGGCGATTGAATTTTGAGAAAAGCAGCATTCCATTGTGATTATCATTAGCTTATACCCCTGTGAGATGGCAGTCATTCTATCATCCCACTTCTTATCTTGCTGGTGAGGAGAGAAACAAGCCAAAAGAGAATATAAAGACCTTGAATAATCACAGCCCTAGCTGAAAATGCCGAATTGAATATTCTAAGCTCATGAAAGCTTGAAAATGGGGAGATCCTGAGGGATCAAAACTGATCTATGAGGTAGACATGATAGAGAGAAGTAGATTGCCAGTTTGCCACTATCGCTTTCTACGTTATGAGAAGAAGAATATTTTCTCGAAATGGTCCAGGAAATAATTATAAGTGCACGACATCACCACTGTACCGTTGCAGAGTCGTACCCTCTTTGATAACTCCATAGAAAATCCATTTGCCTACTGCGACCCTTCTACCTCCTCATTGCGTTCCAAACGATGACGTGTGTCATATGCCTTTTGTTTGTAAATGATATCCTTTTAATTAAAACGTGATGCATAATTATCATTACATCATTTTGATAAAGGCGTGATGCAAATCATTACATAGCTCCACAGAAAATCCATTTGACTACTGAGCGCCTTCGACGTGCATTGCGTTCCAAAGGAGGACGTGTTACGTGCCTAACGGTGCCTTATGCATGTACATGACATCATTTATTTTTAATTTTTAAGTGATGCCAATCATTACACGACATGCAATCCGAACTCGTATGAAGTTCCTTGGACACAGCAGGACCTCAAGTTCAAGTTCAAGGTCATTTATTTCGACAACAATTATTAATACAGAAAAGGAAATAAGAATCTGGAGCTATGGTGAGCACTTGCGAAAGTTTTGCTCTTAAGCACTGTAGCTGGATACTATAGCTGGATTTCTCACAAGTATTAAAGCCTGTAAGGACGCAATGAAAACGTCACTAACGTAACTGAGACGTAAGTAGAGCGCCTAATAATCATGTGGCATATCATCTTAAAGGACGCTGCACCGTGGTGACTGTGAAGTTCATCTAGCAAATTATGAAACTATAAAAGAAAACCACAACAAGACCTAGGCGTTACCATCACGTTTTTTAAAGGTTGTTTACTTTACTCATATTCTTATGTATTATTGATTATTGTTATCATTATTGACGCTTTGTTTATCGTTTTGTAAGTGCTGGAAAAAAACTTCATGCACGACCCAACGATTCCATCAGACACTTTGCGTTGTATATTATGTTGATCCCAGAAAATAAAAACCTCCCACTTTCGAATGTTTGATGACACAATAGATAATACTATCTACCATTCTTGGCATTACACAACGGCCATTGATCAAATTTCCCCCCCCCCCCCCTCACCCCAAACTCTGTCATTTTCAACTCAAGAGCGATCTAAATTCAACAACAATCAATAAAGTACTCATACCAGTACAAAAATAATTATGAATCAGACACATCACAAGGAGAATTCTTTTCAACAAGCAATAACATGAATAAAAACGTAATCATCTTCACTATATGGTTTTATCAAACGAGCGTAATTTCAAGGTTATAACATGCAGACACATTAAAATCGCTCTCATGGAAATGCATTAAAAGAGCAAACTCCAATAGGATTTACAATATTTACATTATTCATTAAAAATGACGTATCCCCCTTGGTGCGCCATTATTCTGTAAGACCTTGCAATGTATATACCAAAAATGACGAATATATCGCTTGAGGACCATTTATTCTACGTGCTCGTATATCTTTATCATACCGCTTTGTTGCTGTTATCTTTTGAATCCCCTGATGAATTTTCATGACGACATTAAGTTTGACAGGACTTCCATTAAAGTACAAGTTAGTAATTTGTTCGTTTATTGCGCAAGTCGCTGTTTCTCACCCAACACGTATCAAAACGCCGCTAGCAAGTTTATGGAGTAGAAAAGGAGAAAGGGGAAGCGGCCTGTCGCTTGTAATATCTGAGCAATATGGGTTTGAATAATATGTCGATTGTGAAAAAGACGGTGCATTGCCCATGGATCGAATATGCTTTAGTTGTGATTGAATGAAAGCACTCTCAACAGTGCTGACGTACTTTTAATGTCAAAACACTATCACCAATAATAACGTGCGATTTTTGATATTCGGTGAGGCAAGCAAAGAAGGGACAAGGAACTTAACATGAACCACGAAATGAATTAATGATGACGAATAAATGAAAACGACGGATTTTAAACTTTAGACAACTCATTTATTGATTTAAGAGAAAATGAAATTGTTTTCCAATTATCTTAAGCTTAAAATGGGATTGTGATCATGATTAAGTAAAATTACAGAGCTTGTGTGAAATGACGCTACTTCAGATCGATGCATACAAAAAGGTGTGAAAAAGAAAATACAAGTACCCCACTACAAAAATAATAAATGAATAATTAAAAATATATATAAACAACAATGGAACCTTGTACAAGTCACGTTCAACCTTGACCATCCATCTTTCACAGATCAGTGGTTCTGCTCTAATCAGTTGACATTTTTTCTCTCAATCTGTTCAATGAACTTAAAAACAGACGAGCATCAAATGCTTTTAGACAAATTACAAGTTCGTTCAAATTGCTTGGTAACGACAAGGTTACGTTTTGCCCGCTTTTCCTATATCCACCGCTGATTCACATCAACATCAAGGGGTTTGTTCCAGATTGAAAGTAAAGCAAGAGTCGCCATGTTACTGAGTGCATAAATGGATTAGTTTGTTGCTAATTACACGTGTAACCTGTGGATTTTACACATTTTTAAGAAAATAAATCGGACTTGTAAAGGCAATCACAAATTGTGTACGGAAGCGAGACTCTCTCTTTCTCTCTCTCTCTCTCTCTCTCTCTCTCTCTCTTTCTCTCTCTTTCTTTCTCCTTTTCCGTCTAATACTTCCCCCTCTCTCTCTCTTTCTTCCTTCTTTCATTCAAACTTTCTCTCTCTCCATGGACAATTATCTCTTTCTCGCATGCATACTATACTGTACTAAGTATTGACTGGTATTCCGACAGCCATCTCCTTCCCCTGTGTTCGTCAATGTCTTTCTCTCCCTCTCTATAAGTCTCTTCCTCTGTTTTTGCATGCCCTTTCATTGTTTCTCTCTCTCTCTCTCTCTCTCTCTCTCTCTCTCTCTCTCCCTAAATATATATAACTCTCTTTCTCTCTATACTTCTCTATTTCCTTCCTCCCCTCTCTTCTCCCATTTTGCTTTCATCTATCTCGCAATCGCTTTCCTTGTTTTTCATTTTGTAAAATTGCAGTTTCCACTCTCTCTCTCTTTCTCTTCCAAGCTCATCCACTATGCATTAGATTCCTTTTGGGATTAATCATAGTCACAATTTCACTCTTTTCAGATTTGAACGTGAGGGCTGTAATATCCTTTTTCTACAAGAATACTACGATTTCTATACATTAAAAATTTAAATTGATATTCGATTGGAAAGTCATGATTGAAAAGAACTCATACAATATTGCCTATATCTCGTATCTAAAAAATGCAAAGTGCTATGCAGTGCATGATCCGGGAAAGTGGGGCACATGGGCCTGCTAATCTAGCTAGTATATTATAAACCTCAATCAATGAAAATGTAATCTTTAAATCTATATTCAACCCAGGGAATCGTCTTTTACAACTTACTGTTCATGGGATGGATGGGAAAATAATTTCTCAATATTATTTATCGTGTTTACAGTAATTTCATGGGAATTATTATGTCACTGAGATTTAAAAAAATAAGTAAACGGGAAACGTGGACAGGTGACGCGGTATGTGTTCTATTCGTAATACAGAAACGTATGAAAGCGATGTCTATTGTAAAGGTAACTAATTTAAAATGAGTAATGGTGTTTTCCTCTGTATGCGAGTGTGAAAACGATGTTTTCATACAATTTTCCACAACGTGTTTATTTTCACTCTCACAAAATACAAACATTTTGAAATCTGATGTTTTTTAAATAAAATTAAACCAGACTTTTACAATGATTGCATTGAAGCTTGAAACAAAAGGAGTAAAGCTGTTCGCATTTTGATCGAACGAGGTCTTTACTAATTCTGATACATATGTATCTTATATATTTAACGGCAGATGATTGCCTACATGCTCCATTAACCGCATGAGTTCATTAAATATTCATACATGACTTGTGTTTGTTAAAATGTTGATGGATCGCATATGGATATGTATGCCGTATACTTCGATGTTGACGCATTGACGACAAGAACAGAATCTATGAAAAGAAATTGCTTATTGTTCACAACGTACCTCTTCTCTTATTCTGGGCATATATATATATATACTTCGATGTTATAACGCATTGGCGACAAGAGAAGAATCTATGAAAAGAAATTGCTTATTGTTCACAACGTACCTCTTCTCTTATATTCTGGGCACACCATTCTTTTACTGTTTGTGCATTTCCTACGTCCGTCTACTGCCTCCTCCCTCTATATGTAACCCCCTCTCTCTCTCTCTCTCTCTCACTCTCTCTCTCTCTCTCTCTTTCTCTCTCTCTCTATCCCCCCTCTCTCTATTTCTCTCTCTAACAGTGTGTAGACTCGTGGTAATTGTCTGAATAAAGACAACCCGTGCACCCATAACCAATCAATAATAATGATAATATTTGAAGGCGCGATGGCCCAGTATAGCAGAGCAGTGGTCTCTTAACCGAGAGGTCCCAGGTTCGAAACCATGTCAATGCGCTCGTGCCCTGGTAAGGCATTAATCCTCATTACCAAGTCCCTAGGAGAAGACTTAAAGCCGTCGGTCTCCTGGTTGTTTACTTACAAGCATGTACATGCTTTCTTAGCATTCAGGTTACAACAAAATCTTCAATAAAATCATCAATAATGAAACTAATAATAGCTCTCTTTAATTATACTTATTAAAACCATTGAAAACTAAAGTCTTTTTATTCAGCAAGCCCACACAGTCATATTGATCATACAGTGAAATGCTAAATAAAACAATGTGTTCCATATATTGCATGATCCAAAATTATTCAATTTTCGATGCATCCCATTTTAGAATCAACTGTTTTCATGATCAACACACATTAAAAGAACTACTAACCCTGTTTCGTTGAGCCTCAAAGCCTAATAACCTTCATCCACCGGCTTTAATTGATGGATGGTTGAACCTGATGAGTACTCTCGAATTCTTGTTCATAAATCTCATCTTGATCTCACGCATGGGAGATCCCTCATTAGAGAATCAGCAGGATAAGAGAGCTAAAATGTGTTTTGTTTTTGTGCATAAATCAGTATGGCCTAATTGCACCACCTTGGGAAGGCGTCACGGCATTGCTGCACAGACACCAAATAATAAGGCTGATACAGCGGAAATCGTACCGTGAAGTAATATTCCCACAAGAGCGGGGAAATTAGCGTATCTTCTTTGATGCCTGTGACTGGGACAAGATTATAAACCATAGATGGAATCGGTAAGATCATCACCGTTACAAATGCAATATTTCTCGCCACAATTATGGCTAATTATCATGAGAGGAATGCCGGAAAGGCTGGTTGGTAAAGTGATGAGCTTAGATGAGCTAATCATAGCGTTTTCATTGAGTGGAGTAGGGAAGGTAAAGGGTCTCTCATGATAATATCGACAGTAGCTTCATGTTCATCTTCGCTTCAGTTATATTTAGTATAACAGAGAGAGAGAGAGAGAGAGGGGGGGGGAAGAAAATAATCTGATATAATATATAGACACTACCCCCAATGCACTATAAAACCATCTTTATAAGATCTGATATACATCAAAGCACTTTAAAACCACCTTCGTAAGATCTCGGATACACTAAATCAGTGCACTATAAAGCCATCTTCAAGATCTGATAAACACTACACCAATGTACTATGAAACCATATTCATTAGATCTACGTAAAACTACACCAATGCACTATAAATCCATCTTTGAATGTTTGAAACAGATATATGGCGCCATACAAATATACTGTGAATCATCATCATCATCATCATCATCATCATCTTCGTAAGATTTGATAGACACTACACCAATGCAATCTCAAACCATCTTCATAAGATCTACGATAAACTAAATCAATGTACTATACAACAATCTTCATAAGATATGATAAGCACTACACCAATGCACTATACAACCATCTTCGTAAGATCTGATAAGCACTACACCAATGCACTATATACAACCATCTTCGTAAGATCTGATATACACTACACCAATGTACTATACAACCATCTTCATAAGATCTGATATACACTAAACCGAAGCACTATACAACCATCTTCGTAAGATCTGATATACACTACACCAATGTACTATACAACCATCTTCATAAGATCTGATATACACTACACCAATGCACTATACAATCATCTTCGTAAGATCTGATAAACACTATACCAATGCACTATAAAACCATCTTCATAAGATCTGATATACACTACATCAATGTACTATACAACAATCTTCATAAGATATGATAAGCACTACACCAATGCACTATACAACCATCTTCGTAAGATCTGATATACACTACACCAATGTACTATACAACCATCTTCATAAGATCTGATATACACTAAACCAATGTCCTATACAACCATCTTCATAAGATCTGATATACACTACATAAATGCACTATACAACCATCTTCGTAAGATCTGATAAACACTATACCAAAGCACTATACAACCATCTTCGTAAGATCTGATAAACACTTCACCAATGAACTATAAAACCATCTTCATAAGATCAGATAAGCACTACAGCACTGCAGCATAAATAATATAAAGGTTTGCGATAAATGAGAGTTATATCCAGAAAACCACATTGTATTTGATGAACGCATATCTCCTCCTGATGACATCCCATCGCTTTACCTTGCCATAGTTACCTTTCAGATCAAGGTAAATTACTAATGGCGCCATGCTTTCATCTTGGATTACATCTTCAAGATCGTAAAGATCTCCACTCGTGACCACTGGCTGGAATATAATATAGTTGGTTTTGAGTTTTCCATATTTTAAGTCTAGTTTATGGTCAATTTGACTAATCTCATCCGGTCAGTGGGTCTGGGGAATGATTCTAGTATATCACACCGATCTCATTCTCACGCCATGGAGTAATATATCGACCGATGCATATAGACTGAATTTCTAATATCTTACGATGTAAGCATTCTGTATGATGTACTTTGTTTTTACATGTACAAATTGCTTCCAACATCTCCACAGGATGATAACTGGAAACAAAAAAAACAAACAAAAGTACACACTGAAAATAGTAATTGTATGAAGCTATCTAATGACAAACCAACGATTCAGGAAAATATGGGAATAGATAACATTACAAACTGAGGGCATCGGTTAGTATCATGATAGAAGTCGTGATGACAGTGGTGCAATATAAGAGTATTTCATAATGTCTGGTCAATAATGGAAGATTGCCTGGATCAGGGCGTGTTATTGCTCACATCTTCACCCGATGACCGTTTCCTGTCAGTTATTACAGCTAACCAATAATAAACACTGCTCACATTGAAGTCTTATACCTCATCAGATGAGAATCATCTCTTCTCATATTATTTGAGCGATTTGAGCGTCTTTATTGCGCCTTTCAAGGAGGCATCGATGGATTTTATTGCATTTTGTGGTAAGGTTAGCCACCAATGCAGGTCTATGCATTATTAGTATCACAGCATCGCGCAGCTGTATTAACATATGGAACGAAACTCGGCCCAAAATAAATGCAAGCTTAACGCCCATGAAATAAGAAATCTACTCGGAGTGCACTTTTCATTACCATTCGCGTTATACCAACGAGCTGTAAAAACGTCAGCTTTGTCTTTCTCCAAGGTTGCGCCTTTGATGGAAGGGTATCATCCGAAAAGAAGAGCATTATCATCAGATGACAACGGTGTCATCAACAGGAGAAGGGTGTCATCAACTCGAGAGAAACTGTGTCAGGTCAGGGAAATTATTGGCCTTCGACAAAAACTCTTCTCTCAAAGGAATAAAAAGTAAATTGGCGGGGAAAAAAAGAAGCAAAAAATGAGTCTGCCATAGACAAATAAACTCTATGCATATAAGAATTTAACTAGAGTAGGTAATCGCATCTTTTATGTGTGTTTCTGCTTCTTTTGTGGGTGTATGTATGCGTAAATTACGCCAAAGAAAATATACCTATCCCATATTATCAAAGCTACGTGGGCTTTAACTTTAAATATTTTAACTACACATATACGTCAGACACTCTAAAATTTATATATTATTCAGATCTGAGGATAACTCATGGACCAATTCCTAAAAATAGATGTTTTAGTGTCCCATAAATAAAAAATGGTTTATGAATTTGTATATACTATAATGATAGCGAGAGTGTGTATTCCGTAGCTATTTTTGGGGTTTAAAAACATTGATGAAACGAAGGCCTGCATCTCAGTCACTATCGTATATTTACCATCTTATCGAGGCTGTGAGTTAGCATCAGAGTATATGCATGTTTCCCTCATAGTCCCATTAATAGTAATTGGTGTTTTAGAATGGGTTTGCCGTACATCAATCACGCGTCGTTTATGAACTGTGATGTTGACAATAATTTTCCATCGTCATTGGGGCAAGACTAATTGCGTTTCCTGTCTGAGTATGATATTCGCTCAGGTTTAAAGTCGTCAATGGCAGCCACGCACAATAGGTTGTCGAAGAGTTAAGAGACTAAATCTGTTTTTCCGATCAGAACTCAGCGTAGCTATAGACCTGTCACTGATTTACTTGAATGCCGTCGAAAGCCTTTCCTGTCAATTCTTCATGAGTAACATTTCCTTCAATACAGGATGATTACATTTATTATCAAACATAGAAGTACCTTCTTCCTGGAAAGAAATAAACATAGAAACCAAACAAAACATTTCTGATATTACAGACAATTTTAGAACGGTAGAAAACATTATTAATCTTTAGCTCTGGTATGGGGATAGGATGTCGAGAGAACATGGCTATGATTCTGCAGTATATTGTTATAACTTGTTTGAAGCAGTAAAATAAAAACAACCTCACAAAAACCTGCTGGAATTCATCTTCAATAAAAACCACAACTCTCATGTGCACATAATACCTGAGTTATAAGCACACGGTGTCGCCCCACTGTACCTTGATTTCTATATCTGCTCATTACTCAACCCCTATACGTTTCTACCAAAATCGTTTGGCACATGTCATTTATTTGTAATCTTGAACTGCATTAAGTGTAAGATTTGTTGGATTCTGTGAAATTTTGTTTCTTTCGTTACCAGAACTCAAGCTTTATACCTTTAAGATTCTCCAGGGGTATATGCACGCTGGTGATGGGCAATGTGTCTTTAATGAGAACGGATGCGCAACAATGAACACGTGATATGAAGGGCATCCAGAGAACACATCTTCGGTCTCTCTCTGTAATATTTGCGCGGGAAACCCCGTGGATCACATAATTGAGCTCCCACATCCATGGTGTCGTCTGCTTGGACAGAAGTAGGCCCGTTCACACTCGAATACACACACATCTATAGTGTGAATGATCCATCTGGTATCATAGTTAGTTTTTTTTTAAATCTATCTGAAGCATTTCTTCTATTCTGAACGTATCCTTTAAAAAAAAGTGTATTAAAAGAAAAGACACCTCATGTACAAGTCAATTCCTGGATGGATACATGATTCAACTTAAAATCTTGAACGCTATAAACAACTTTAGATTGATAAGTTTTGTTTAATAAAGTGGACCTTATGTCAACTGAAATTAGAACAATGGTAAATTTATTTAAAAAAATGTTCTATGACTTCGATATTCTATCTATAATGAGAATCAAATAGATACACATTAAACAATTTAGGTAGAATGAAGTGTGTATGAAAATCTACAGGCATAACAAGAACGGCCCCATATTTCATTTCTCAATCATAAAAAAAAAAGAAGTACTCCATTTCAAACTATCATTTGCAATGTGTGTATAGTATAGATTAAGTTTTGAGTATGAAGTTCAAGTGTAGTCCATCCGTTATTACCATTTCGAGTTGATGGATTGTGGTAGGTTTATTTCGGATGTTGATTTAAGCTTGACGCCGAGCTCGGTGGACACCCATCACCCCAATGAAAACGGAAAGAAAGAAGAAACGATGACGAGATGAAAGATGATATCGTTGTCTTGGCTCAATGGCGAAATAAATGAGATAATTTTGGCAACAATTACTTGCAGCGTGCTGGTTGAGTGGTTGCGGCTTAGGAGTGTCAGTGGAAGAACCTCTCAAGTCATGATGATGGGGAAAAGACAAAAGACAGTTCAATGTCATTTTTTGTTACATTCGTACGATGATCAGTTCAATCTAAAGCATCTGAAATACAACGTACTTGTTTCGCTTCCATCTTTACAGACTAGAAAACCTCATTTCACTATAGGACGATACCTAGCCAGTATGTCGTATGATAAAAGAATATATTTAATGGATACAACGATACATTAATACGTGCTTGCCATGAAGCAAAATTGTATTAAGCTGTCGTAATGTTGATATATTTGGTCGATTCAAAACTTTTAATTAAGAAGCTTTAACATTAACATTGACAATGCTATGAGCAACATTGAGATAATCATAATTAAACTTTTGATTGGTGCTAAAAATAAACGACATTCCAGGGCATAATCTGATGATTTACTCTGCTTTCTATTCACACACTGATGGCTAGAATAAGATTGGGACTATAATAACATATTTGCACTGCACTGTAGCATCATCTGAAACGGTTAAAGAGCCCGGTGAGACAAGTGGGTTATGTTGTGATATTGAGCCCTAACAGAAATGATGGTTACTAACAATTTATTGCTTTCTTAGCTGTCAGGTAAAATAACCACCACTATATATCTATCGATGTATCATATTCAATAGACGGCATTATCAGGAGTTTCAATTTAAGCGACAATCAAGATACACCACTTTCTTCTCCGCTATTCCACAAGCAAACTAAAGAGCTATTTTGAAGGAAAAAAAGTAGGTAACGTCTTTCAGAATGGACCACATCTTAATTTGATTTCATAAAGCAATATTTCAACAACAAAAAATAATGTGCCTTATTCGTTTTTAATCGGACTAGCCTTGGCTTGCGCCTTACTGTTCACTGTACTGCACAATATAATTAACTTCATTCATGATGGCTGGTACAGAGTATATTAATTGAATTACTTGGCGGCACATTGCATTCATTCATGTTCAAAGCTGATCGATGACTCTCCTTGCTTCATTTCGATCCCGTAGCTCGGCGGTCTCCACTTATCGCAACCTCGCTGCCATCACACACGGCCCGTAATTGGAAGAAAATAATGACGTTTCGTCGATCAAAATACGACTTGCTACTTCAAGCGTTCATTTATGGCAAACATTGAGTCATTGAAAGAACCTTCAAATCCCCGCCATTATGACCATGCACAGCTAAACGTGTTTCATGCCACTATTTGTAGCTTGGAATTCATCAGGGGTTGCTGGTTAATTTTCAATTGAATGCGATGAATTATTGCGAATGAAACTTGACAAGTTAAATGGAGTGTGAATCATATAGCACTTAGCTAAATCTGAATATGTCGTGGGTTACTTCAATACTAACTAGTCAATTTCCCGGGAATGAGCATTTCATTTGCTATTATTTCACTTCATTCTTGTCACTACGGATTTATAGAACTATTTATAATGTTAAAATAGAACAATAGACAAAGAACACTTATATTAGGATATATTCTTAGTTTCAGGAGGTAAATAATGTTCTATTTGTATGTTAAACTACTGATACTGTTATTTATATTTACCTCAATGATTTTCTGGAAAAAATGCCTTGTACCCCAACACCCTTACCTCACAAGACCACAACACTGTTGCATATGGGTCTATATCTATCTATATGTCTATGTTTTGTGACAAATTCGAGATAGAGAATGAGAGAAGAACAAGAGTGATGGTGTAATATTGGAGGTTTGGACACTCTTTCCATCACTGTCAGAATCTCAGTAGGGATCCCATACTCCCTGTCGCTACAGGCACGCACGCTAATGACCATTCGCCTTAATAATAACCCACCAAGAAGAACAGAAATATATAAAACACTATCACCAAGTCGTGACTTATTGGCCTATTTTTGTATTTTTATATTACCCTATTCGACAATAACTTAGAAGTCAACTGGCACCGCTGGCCAAACCGACTTCACAACAACTTGAGATCTACCGATTTTGGCCATTAGCGGTAATATAAGTTTCTGTTCGGTTTGTAGTCGATCTGATGTCGGTCTCGTTGGTGTGACCATAGACCTACGGTGTGACCATGGTGTGACTGAGGTATAAGGGAGTTTACAGATAGCACATGGTACAAATGACCCCAAATATCCACAGATCTTTTACACATGGAGAAGTTCCATGCACTTTGAGCATCTTAGAATAATAACTGCCAAAGTCCTAGATGTGCTTCATGAATACCTTTTGTTTGCCCTCTTGAAAAAAATACTTCCACCTGCGTATCTTAGAATGTACCGTTGGTGGATAAATGAATAATGTTACATAACTTTCATGAGCGCATATCCAGTATTCATCTCTGTGGGTTTTACCATTTTGGTACAAATGACCTTCATCTGCCCATGCGCAGATTGTATCTGTAAACTGGCTTATTATTCCGCATTTTGTATTACCCCTTGATATGATCTTATACCCAGATACAATGTGATATGAATGCGAGATTATAATTGGCCAGCCCGGTTACACCGATTTCCTATAGGTTGTCTAATCAGTCATTAGGTTATGAGAATACTCGAAAGTAATAAATGCATGGCGTTTTTCGGGTTGCACTTCAGACTTCTATTTAATTTGGAATATCGATGCATCATAAATGCGAGGTGAGTAGACTTACTGACTCCAAAAAGTAACCATCAAGTGTCATTGTCGTTTGCTAAAGCACTTTCTAACCTGATTTACTATGGATAATTTCCATAATCCACTGATATCTGATCACAAATCAAGTACCAGCAAAAATTGAGAATTTAATATAGGGTAGAGATACTTTAACCAATGTAGAACTTCAGTAATATAGAGGGTTCTTACGATAGCAACAAATGAAGAATACTACACTATTTCCCATAAAGGTGGTATCATTTTGTTTTACCTCTTTTCATGAAATGCTTGTTAAAAGAGGGTTTAATCATTATAGATAAAGTTTATATCTTCTAATTATTGAACAATGTCTATGACTCTTTAGCTTGATCAGTAACGCTCTGAGAAGATATATAAGCTCTTAAATCAATAATAAATCACATTCCCACAATCTTCATGAAAAGAGGTAAACCAAAAACATTTTCCCCGACTCTATAGGAAACGGTATATTTAAAACAAATCCACTGTTAATCACACCATACAGGAGAATAACTACTGCTCTCAACTACCGGATAAACTAACCAAATCCCACAAACTAAGCCGAAATACCTCCTGACAAGGGCCTATCGACACGTGATGTCATTTATTTATATGTATGAATGATGCATATACAATAGCTTTGATAAATCACACGGATTGACGATTGATACTCTGATAAGGTCATGGCCGATTCAGTAATCGCTTTAACTCCCACAAACAAAGCCAACCATAGTTTCATCATCAACAAGGGGATAAAAGAGAAAGATCATCGGGATTTTCATGATGATCACAGAGTACTTATGCGAGCATCATCGCTGAACAAAAACGTTAACCGCGACATAGTCAACCATTGATTGCAAATTAACAAAGCTAGTCTCATGCCACGCTCGTTAAAACGACATCCAAGCCATTTCGTTGAAAATAACTTAATTCATATTTTGTCATCATCATCATCATTTCTTCAGCATGATAAATGAGCAGGATATCAGTTATCTTAAAACTGTTCAATAACAGTGCTAACATTAAAATCTTGTTGCTATATCGGTAAAGCACGGGGTTTCCACACTCGAAACAGTATTAATAACCTTCTGCTAGTAACAAAATATAAAATGTATGCGATGTGGGGGGGGGGGCGTCCCATTGCTGTACTTAATAATTGTACTATCATTTCCGAAATCATGACGGTATAACGGGTGGTTAGAGGGGCATCTTCAGGGTATAAATTGGCTTAAATTAACTATAAAGCTTTGTATAATCATAATAACGGGAGAATTTAATAATTTGGCATTCGTACTTGCGCCAAACCTATGAGTATTATCAGTAGCGCTCTTTAAAATTCGATCGACATTGAGGCGATATCCGGCTGCTTGGATACCCGGTTTGTTTTATTTTCAGTGTATATAAAATAATTTCGTGTTGCATTCATTTATGTTTTCAAAAGGAAGCGTGAATTTTCAGGGGTTAGATTTTGATTTATAATAAATCTGATTCAGCTGCACATGAATGATAATGGCGTTAACATGATAAATACAGCAAACTACACACTAACATGATCTGTTGCTTTGTTCGTTACAATGTTTATTACTACATGACTTGTATGATTTATATACACACAAATAGGTTGGTTCGAAATGTTGTATCGACAAGCGTATTTCTCTTAAATATGAGGGTGTCATTCCCATAAGCGTAACATGACTTGCCAGAAAGCTCAAATTCACCGTTCTGACAAAATATATTTCCATGACGTCACCTAGATGTTTAAGCTAGAACTTTCGAAGATCAGGGATAGGGCCTATGGATTAGGAATGAAGATCATCTATCAGATGACTAAAATAGGTTAGGTGAAATCAGGGTTGAGGCAAAGGGCAATGAGTTCACGTAGTGATGTAACAGCGGGGATAGACTTAGAAAGAAGATTATTATGAAGTTGAAAGAATATGAACAGATGGTGCTTAAGTTGTAAGGTACTGATATTTGGAGGTTTAACGTGCAGGTATTAATCCTGAGTGTTTGCGGATCGAGAACAGAGTATGAGAAACAAATACAAATATTTGTTTAAAGATAATAATTCCATCCTCTCTAAATGTGACATCAAGTACAGGCGATGGAAATGCATTGTAAAATATTTCTAAAATTCAATTTTGAGAGGTTGATCATACAATAGATGGGAACAACGGTGCTAGGTTCATAAACATAGGTTCATAAACATATAGCAAAAACCTCTTGCTGAAAATCACACGCAACGAGCATGTGAATACAGAAACGCGTTGCATCAGAAGTCCAAAGTAGTAAACTATTTCGACACTGGATTGTGGTATAGTGGTTCATTCACTTGACTCTCAATCCAATGATTGACGGTTCGAATCCCAGCCCGGCTCTAACGCCCTTTGGCAAGTCAGACGTTAATGCACACTTGACACTCACAACCCAGGTGTAAATGGGTACCTGGCAATGATGGGGTAATATTAATTGCAAGGCTCGCAGGAACAGCAATTATTATTGATGTGGCTACCATGGATTGATAAGACCCATTTTTTGTTATTTTAAAATTATTAATTAATGGCATATGGCATTGCAATAGTTTTTTTAAAATATTTTTTTTAAAATAAAAATTAATGTATATATTTCAATATATTTTTCTTTTGGTATGTATGTGTTACAACAATGTATACTATAATGTCTTTTTTTTTAATTTTTACTGTGATTGGAACAAATAAAGTTCAATTCAATTCAATTTAATTCAATCATCTTTATGCATGTAGGGATAAAGAGGATGAGAATGATCACAATTATTTATTTCTCTTCATATTTCATCTTGATGGTTTGTATATTTTTTTCTTCAATCGTTTATATATCTCATATACATAAACATTCAGTCATAGCCAATCAATATGATCGGTAATGTATAAAAATATGTTTCACTTTACAATTTATATAAACGGAAAAGGAGAACTCAAAAGAAAAAAACCCATGATGGCTTTGTAGACAAAGCTCCCAATAAACTACATAATTAATTGTTATTGACATTCTATATAAATACGGAAATTACAAAACTAGGCCTATGCTTGAGCTTTAAATTAAGGGAATAAAAAAAACTTGAAGATCATGTGAAGTCTGTCGTAAAGCGAAAGAGCAATGTTGATCTATCAACCCAAGAAATATTTCTGGGGCAGCATCTACAAAATGACAAATTTAAGAAGAAAAAGCGTTAAAGGCATACATGTCTCCGTCATTGCTTTTTTCAAGAAGAAAAAGATGACATAAAAAGGAAAAGAAAATGTAATTGAAAATCTTGGTGATGCTCATCTTGTGGAACAAAAGATTAACTAGTCTAATTAGGAGTTTTTTCTGGGTCAGTTCGATGACTTGTCCCAATTTCCCTCGGTGTAAACCTTCTCTTGTTTTCTTTGCCATACCGGCCATCTTGAATTATTAAAATGGCCGCTCGTCAATAATTCACCGAGTGCCGGTGATGTAGGTGTCGGCCTGATATAGATTATAACCGGGGTATGGGGGGGGGGGGGGGGAGTCTGAAATGAAATATAGGAGAATATATGAAGAAAAAAGATAGGGGAAGCACACTTTCTTTTAAAAAATACATCTATAGTCGTTCAAGCCTCAATGCACCATTTTGCTATCATTTCGCATGAAGATGGGTCATCATTAATTGGATGATTATGAGAAGGTTTGTCCAATCTGGAGGGAATCTGTTGACATCTAGTCTTTTCTAACACAACCTTTTTTCTTCTTTCACATCCAATATACTCTTGTTCTCTTTCTCTCTCTCTTTCTCTTTCTTTCTTTCTCCCTCTCTTTCTCTTTCTTTCTCTCAGACACACACACACTCTTTCTTTCTCTCACACACACACACACCCTCTCACTTTCTCTCTCTCTCTCTCCCTTTCTCGCTCTCTTTCATTCTCTCTCACACGCACACACACACTCTCTCTCTCTTTCTCTATTTCTCTCTCTCCCTTTCTCTCTGTCAGTCTGCATGCACCTCTCTTCCACCCCATCCTCTTAGCCATAATCATGACAATAATATATCAAGAAGATTCACCACGCATACTCTTGTCTGACATGGTCTAATGCGACAGTATTTCATCATAAACTGACTTGATGAAACCACGATCAATCGTGGATGACCGATGAGAAATGACCACACAAATCAAACTTGTAGATGGACAAAAAGAACAAATATTAGTCAAACGTGCCTGTTTCACTGCAGCATATCAGCAGCATCGTTTCTGTGTGTACGGGGGCGTCATCTGCGTGTACAAAAGAGTAGAATCTAGGGACACTGAAAGGTTATGTAGAGATTAAAACGAGTTTTTCATTTCCATATTAAGACATTAAACGGAAAGAGAACAGACATCATGGTATAAGTTGTGTATTTACCTCATGAATATTGTTTTTCGTATTATTTTATGAGGAGATTAAAATTCTATAGAATATTTGGCTACATCTCTAAAGTTAAGTCATTTTATTTTGTCAGTTGCTGCCCACGTTGTTGACTTTGCAATAGTATCACCTTTTAGAGGGATTACCTTAGAGGCATTAAATAAAATCTACAGCGTTCATGTTACATTTTTCCTTATTTTGTCTTCCTCTCTTTTAATAGACACCCTATGAATATGCAGTTCTGGTAACAATTCTGAGAAAATCAATTTGTATGAAATTAAATTCGAATTTATTTGGTAATCTTTAAAAATTACCATTTAAATTCACACGCAAAAATATAAAAACTAACAGACATGTGACCTTATCGTTGGATTAAGATCGATAGAGAACGTTCGTGCATGCAACGCGATACATCGAATTTATGATCTAGCAATTCCCGCCTCTCTCTTCACTCATTCTCAATAATGAACTTTCAAGTCCAATGGGAAGTAATATCGTGAATAACAACCACCAAGGTCATCATAATTGCAGTAGAATTGTTGGATTCTAAACGAAAACCATAAAAATAGATCGGATATTACACGTAGAGATGTCCTCACTCATGCCGAGTAACCCAGATAAATTTGGATGAATTCAAGTTCCTTCAGATCGGTCAAGGTTTTCACAACGCGTACGGTATTCAGCTAATTAATAAGTAGGATATCAGTTATTAACAACCTTGAATATGATTAGTTTGTCCCTTAAATTGGCATAAAAACATCTCTACTGTGCAATGACAAAGTAATTCCCGAGTTTAAAAATGTGAAATACTTGATTTTTATGTAAGAAACATTGACGCAAAGTTCTCTTGCTCAAGCAGGTTACTGTAGAATCCTTGATATTGTGAGAACAAGAAGATTTGATGCAAAGCAGGGTAAATAATTGTACTCAAAGTCCTTATCATGGGTCGACAAACGCACACAATACGGATTAATTCCGAGAGTGCACAAGAATATGTATTGAATATCTCATGTATGCCTTGTAAAATCTGTTGTTGCAATAAATTGTGTTTTTCCATTCATGTAGAATTTATAGAATTTATAGAAATCACTGCTACACTTGTGTTTTTCCATCCATGTAGAATTTATAGAGTTATATATAATATAGAATTCATTGCCACACTCCTTCTTTTGGTTGCCTGTGGGTCAAGGTTAATAACTTTTGCCAAATCGCACGTAATAGTTATGATTTAGTGAATCAATATTTGATATTTTGGTCAATACAGCCATCATGCACTCTCCTGTGTGCATGCATGGAGATGGTGATTGCAGATGAACGTATCAATGCTCTCCAGTATAAATAATCATGTTAATCGCAAAATTCCTCAAAAGTAGCCCTCCGTTTATCATATCTATATACTTTTGAATAGGATGGGGTCCTTGAATAATTGAAACCATCTTACCACAAATACCAGCACAACAACTTCTCATTACAAATGGCGTTATCTTGAATGGAGCAGTAAATTGGAATCACTACCGTCGTCCGGTCATGTGATCGAGTAATTTTGTTATCATGGTCATAGTCAATTAAGAGCCTGTTTTTGTTGTTGTTGTTTCATCCAACTAGAATTATAATTCGCAGGCAAGATCAGTTTGTTCGAGGGATTAATTTTTGAGAAAGGCTGAAAACAAAAATTCATTGTGATAACAAGAACTTCTGGATTTGTTCATGACCGCCAAGTTTTAAGTCACACCCTGCGAATTAAAAGCTATGTGTAAATGCATTGTGGTCATTTGGACTTTGTTCATGACCGCCAATTTGATATTAATCCACTTTAAACACACCAACATAAACAAAGTCACTTTAGAAGTAATATGAAATGAAAGAACTGGTTGGAGAGTGCTTTGTTAACATTATTATTGTTTTTTAAATATCGATAACTTTTTTATCTATAGCTCAAGGAAAGCAACGACTACAGATTCGATTTTGTAGTACCAATCATCTCTTTAATAAAATAAACATTATTCAATGCAATATTGTACGCTCGATTTGTCTTTCGTTCATAATAATTCTAAGGTTTGATAAGATCATTGCTCAAAAGAGAGGCAAATTTGACCGATTTGACAGCCAACGCTAAAACAAGAACAATAATCTATACAAAAACAATTTGTTGAAAGACTCTCAACTTTGTGATGTTAACTCCAATGAATTGTGAAATTGTGAACATGCATAAATAGATAAATAAATAGATAAACATCAAGGAGTGAAACCTTTTCGAAAGTTCAGTATAGTAAGATCGTTAATTTCATGCTAATCCTTCGTCTGACATTTGTCTTCAATTCAGTTTTGGTAGTTGAGTATTTTCGATCATAAGCATTTACTTCAGGTCTAAAGTGGCTGGGATCAACAGGATCAATATGAAGAGAGTGTTGTATCAGTCTGTGAAGGTACATGCATCTCCCTTAATCAATTACCATCACCATCCTGCAAATAAAAAGCGACATGAAAATGCACTATAATCATTCGATGCACGAGTAGGAGAAAGGTCAGAGAGAGTTTAGCTTTGGGTAAATGTCACCATGTTTTGGAGCATCACTATTACCATGATCAGTCGGACTATTTTGGTTTCCATTTGCGTCCCCCTCTCTTTCTTTTTCTCCAGGCTTTCTCCTGAAGTCTGGTAATAATTTAGTAGAGTAGTAAGCGTGGGTGCAATAGAGCATACCAACGAAGAAGAATACCTACAGGAAGTGAATGCATGTATAAAAGGAGGGAGACAGAGAGGGGGAGGGAGGGGGAGAGAGAGAAGAAAAAAAAAGGAGAGAGAGAGAGAGAAAGAGAGAGGGGTGTGATGTGGAAAAGCTATAGGACAGGGAATCAGACAGTGAGAGAGAGAGGAAGACGAGAACGAAAAGATATCGAGAGGGAGGGATAGAGAGAGAGGGAGAGAAAGAGGTAAAGCGAGTAAAGGAAAGAAAGTGGGAGAGAGAGAGAGAGAGAGAGGGAAAGTAAGGAAGGGGGGGGGAAGATGTTTATTTAAAGGTAAAGACCAGTAATGGTCATGCGATTGCATTGTGAAAGAAACGTTGTGGAATCGATCAGAAAAGGTCGATCATCTAGCATCTAGCATCTGAAAGGTTCTGGAATCATCAAAATGATAAGAAATTAGGCTCATTCTTCGTAAAGTTACAAGCACTATACCCAGAAAGATGTATATGGGACTACCCTATCTCTCTCACCAGACCATGAGAGAAATAAATTTACCAAATATATGAATTAGTAGGCGGTTTCCCGGCAAATTTTTTATCATCATGTATTAGTCAAAACATATTCTTTCACATGATTGGTAATGAGAGCTTCCATTTCATTTTTTGAAATTGGGGCGTTGCCAATACTGGTGTTTACCTTTAATGTAAACAAATATGCATCTGATAATCTGGATCACTATTATTACAATGGTTACAGGATTGGTTTCTTTTACTGGAGCTTTTTATAGAAAACTGCTTTAAGGAAATGCGAACATTCAGCAATAATTTCGCTACACCGACTTCACCATCAAAATGGTCACCAACAAATTTAATGAAATCTTGTGAATAAAAAAGATTTCTCCTCACTGAATGATCTTACTCAGGTAGATCGAAGATTTTCGGAACGGCAACGATAATTATATGGGCTTATGTCTTCATTAACTTTCTGAGGTAACATATTCTTCTCCAAAGGGTTCCGGACACATCAAAGGGCAACCATTTTGTTTTGTAGCATTCCAACACTTAAGATGTACAATAATTCACCTAATCAGTCAACACGTTCGCAGAGAGCCGAGAACAAGCTTTAGGTCACGTGATTTAACACCTTCAGATCAGAGAATGATTATCTTCACCGTCCTCTCCAGGGATGACGTCACGACATCATCTCTTGAAAGCAGAGCGCGAGTGTTCAAAAGAAGCGCTTTGGTTTAACGAATAGTCCCTTCGTGAGCTGTCGGCAGCTTAATGGGCAACATCAATTTATGTAAAATTTATGAACAATTTATGTAAAATTCTACCAAAAAGTGGGGCACCGAGGTTTTTTTTCCAGGTTTGTTGATCCTTTTTTTTGTTATACCATATACATTTTAGATTGCGATTAAATATGACTAATATGAAAGTATTTAAATTAATCCCACTAGTGCTGGGATCAATAGGTTCCGAGAAAAAGTATTTTCTGAAATTTGGACTCGAATCAAAGGATAATATTTTTATATTCATTCGGGAGCGAGATGATAATTCGGACAGGATAGGCCCTAAGGTAAGCCAATAGAGTGCTGCTCATCTTGAAGTTCTTAAGAAGTTGACATTTGTTTTAAATTCACTTTTTAAAGGTTTGACGGGAGCTTAATAAAAAAAAAAATATATCCTGACAAACCTTAAATCCACTAGTGTAATGTTTCTTATAATCCACCTTAGAAGGATGTGTATTTTGTAAAAGCAAAGGAAAGCAAAACATCATTTCCAAGGAGAGGGGGTAAGGAAATGATGGCATGAGGGAGAGGATAAGAAATTTAGAGAATAAGAGAGGAGAGTTGAAAAGAGAGAAAGAGCGCAAGAAATACATTTATATAACTATAATAAACTGAATTTAATCTGTTTTTGTGAATTTAATCTGAACTATGAACTTAACTTAATCTGAATTATGATCGAATGTAATTACTTATTCTAAATTATAAATTGTATTTAATCTGAATTGTAAATTTAATTTAATCTGAATTATGAATTGTAGGTGATCGAAATTTGAGTTGAATTATATTCTGAAATATGAATTGAATTGGTCTGAAAAATGAATTGTATTAAATCTGGATTGTGAATTTAATTTAACCCGAAATATGAATTTAATTTAACTACTTAAAAATTACTATGTCGAAAAATGTAAAAATACTGCATCATCTTTTTCTTTCAAATCAAAAGGACCGTCAACATGGAACTCTCTTCCTTATTATATTAAAACAATTTCGTTTCTTAATTCTTTTAAATCAAAACTTAAGGTTTTTTTATTCACAAACTCTACAAAATAATTAATCCATCCTAACTTTTATAACTTTTATAACTTTTAAACTTTTATAACTTTTAAACTCTTTTTTTGCCATAATGTCACTATGCTTTTCTAATTCTTTATCAGTACAAATTTCGGTATTTTAATAAGCTGGGAATTACCTCGACAGAACCTTTATTTGGTTCTTTTGCAATTTCCATTTCATGTTCATTATCTATTTCCTTGATTTCTTACTCTTGTCTTTACTTCTCTTTTTAATTGTGTGTTTAAAGTTCAATGTATACTGTGTATCCTACATGTAAATATGTTGTCAATGTACAATGTTTTTCAATGTACTTTTTTTAAATGGACTTGAATAAAATCAAATTGAATTGAATTGAATTGACTTAGTCTGAATTATAAATTGAATTTGATCTGAATTGTTAATTTTATATTAATCTGAATTACGAATTGAATGTGATCGGGATTTGAATGGATTTGATCTGAGTTTTGAATTGAAATAATCTGAATTATAAATTGTACTGAATCTGAATTGTGAATCCATTTAACACGAACTATGAATTGAATTTAACTACTTAGTCTGAATTATGATTCGAATTTTAGTCTGCATGTTGAACTATCACATTTGTTGTTACCTATGTTCAAGTTAAACGTTCTACTCTGTATCCATCTTTATCTTATTGATGTTTATAATCTGTAATCTTGTACTGACATGCAAATGAAACAAATTTCCAATCATTGGACAATAAATTTGAATATGAATATGAATATGAAATATATGATATAAATATAGAAATAGAGATAGAGATTGAGAGAGAGAGAGAGAGAGAGAGAGAGAGAGAGAGGGGAGAGGGAGAGAGGGAAAGGGAGAACGAGGGGGGTTCTGGAAATGACCTAGAAGGGGCAGAATTACGCCAAGCTTTGTACGTTCAGAAGTGATCTTCACCTGATATGAACACATCATCGAAAATCTACCGTATTTATAGAGACCAGACCATACAAAATATATTTGAATCTTTATTGCTGTTTCTTCAATTTCATAAATAAGAAAAAGGCATTGTCACTTTATGTTTGAAGCTATGTGGGCTCATCCTACGTGTCTTGTATAGCGAACTAATGTTGGGCTTCCGAGGTGTAGACTGTCTGATTCCATAGGGGTAACCGTCATAATGTATTCGACAATGTCCTTGTAAATGATCTTACGTGCCTCTGCATCAAATGTTAACTCGTCTTTTGGTCAAGCTTGGTTTCCATGCCTCCTGGCGTGTATCGAAAGTAAACAGACTTCAACATGCATTGCACATGGACACATACATCAACATAGAATATATGCAGATGGATGGGGCACAGATAGAAAAAAAAAACTGAACAGGAAAGAGAGTAGATGAGTAAGATATGAAGAGGTCAAAAGAGGATGACGAAGAAGGAGAGAAGACTAATTCAACTAAAAAGAAAGAGAAATAAATGAAGAAGAAAAAGAAGAAGAAGAGCAAGAAGAACAAGAAGAAGAACAAGAAGAAAAACAGGAATAGGAAGAAGAATAAGAAGAAGAGGAGGAAGAAGAAGAAGAAGAAGAAAACAAAACAAGGTGGGTATATATATTTGTATAAGATGTTGAAAAAGTGGGATTACAGCAGACATAATAGATGAGAAGAAGATGATAGAGAGGTAATACAAAAATAATAACAACACAGCCCGGACTCGCCTGAAGTTTTCAATTAAATTCTAATCCAAGCAATATTTATTTTCTCCCGGTATTTATTCATATTATGATATGAATACCTTGCTATCTACCTTTACATCCTCCCTGTATTTTGGCTATGTTGATGCATGTGTACGTCCGTGAGCAATGCATGTTAGAGTATGTTCACCTTCGCGACACACCAGAAGGCATGGACAGTTGGAAACTATGCTTATAAAACTTATAAAACAAAATGAGTTAACATTCCATGCAGGGACACGCAAAATCACTGAGACATTTTGAAATATAGTACCATGATATTGACGATTTTGTTTTTCATTAAAAAAAACATGAAAGGAGGACGACCGTATTGTTTCAAACTGCTTTAGAAAGCGACTACTGGAAATTAGGACATGAACTTATCATATAGAATCACGGTAACAGAACACGGAGGTATTGATATCTATACATTATGAACTTGCATATACCAGGCTACTTACTTAAAGGTCGGTGACTTTATCATAATAATTGCAATATATCATAATCTCTCATATCATGGCCTACATGTAAAGAGGGTATTTGTGTTGACAAACAGGCTTTATTAACATACATCTTGAATAATGTTAACTCTCACACACACACTCGCAGACACGCGCGTACCCACACACACCGCACTAGCGCACACACCTAAATAAGGCGGAGCATATAGACCACGTGACATCGAGGCCACTGGACAGGAGGCGCCATGTCATACCATGATGTTTTAGTCTGAACTGTATTATGTAGCGGTTTATATGATGTTAAAGCTATCTTTAACAAAAAAATCAATGTCAGATGCTTGGTAGGGGCATCAATTCGGAGCTAGCTCACACTTTTTTTTCTTTCTGCAGAAACGCCCCTGAACATATAGGCTTAATATCCACTAGGGGGATCAGGTGTTTCAAGAGCTTGTGTAATGGATGGATGTATTCCGCTATACGATCACAACACGAAAACAGAGGGCTATCTCTTCCATTTAATCAATGTTCCCTTAAATACCCATCATCCCATCAATACCTGTGGGGCATCAGAGGCCTGGTGACTAGCAAATTAGTCGCAGGTACCCGCCCATTACGTGGCAAAGACCATTAACTGCTTTCATTTCACTAAGCCCCTATTTTATTTGTATATTGCTACGCTTTACTAACACGTTCTCACTGGACTTCATCGCCCGTTGTTCAGAGCCAGCTACGAGAAAGCCGAACCCTTTTCCTACATCGTTCAACGTGTATGAACTCACGAAATGTGGAAATGTGGATTGGACTTCTTTAAAAGATGGGAATGGAAACGTGCCACGAAAGGACTGGGCTTGATGTTTGATTTGCAAGAATAAAACCACTCATTTGCATCAGCAATCCCCTCCAGTACAGCGTGGAATTGAAAGCGAAATAAATGGCCGTGTTTTGCATTCTAGATTAGGAGTTCATCAGTTGATTGTTTATATACCCTGGGAACAAATGACATGGGCTTGAATACGTGTAGAGAATTAATGGCACCAACACAAAGATAGAAAAAACACACTACAAAGATGCTTCATTTAGGCTGATGTACCAATTTCCCTAAACAATCAATCCACCGCATTATGATTACACGATTCGTTATATAAATTATCATAAAGCTTATAATACCCGCCCCTACAGTTTCGTAATTAAGGGTCTGTTTCCTGGACTCCCCAATTCCCAACTACATATTCTAGAAGGCTTTTCATCTAACAAACATCAAAGAACTTACAACAGCCTACACAAATATACAAAACATAATACAAATTTATGCAAGGAACAATAGAACCCAAATTTTTTTTTTGAAAATGTTTACTCAAAATACGATTTACGATTTCCAGAGGTATGAAGCTTAATTTTTTTAAATAATTTTTTTACACTATTCTTTGATTTGTTATGAACACATGTTTCCATTACTTATATCACCAAATAATAACTGATAAAATGTCCATATGCCATGGTTTTATGAGACCATCTATTATAATATCATAATAAATCTGTTTCAAAATGATTTCGAGACATTCTAGTAATACATGTACACATTATTCATCTTTAATTCCTTTTGAAGTCTGACCAATCGCAAGGTGGGAAAGGAGTTTCAAGGATTAGATTGATTGGATCGAAATTAATATTTCATTTCCAAGAATCTCAGGATGAACGAATGAATGGTTAATGTAATTTCTCCTGCATGGATAATGTCAGGCAGCATTTTGTTACTGTCACTCTGTAGACACTTTCCATTCTGTATGTAAGATACCGAAAAGGGTTTAAAATGAATTTCTTTGTCCTCTTATTTGATCCCAATACCATTATTCGTTTATAAGATACGAGTGTCATCCAACATGAACTCTACAGTTCCTGGTACATTAATGAAAATGCGGTATGAATAGCTTATTTGTTTTTCAGGTATTCATGACATTGCCTGTTTGTTTCGATTGAAATACTACCGAACGAACAAAGGATAGGCTGGCATTGAAAGTCTACATTAACAATATTTGAAAAGCAGGAGTAAACACAAAGCATGCCACGTGGAACACATGCAGCTCTGTCGAAAAGCTTTAAGCGGGAGGACAAAACAAATGGGACGATTCAAGAATAAAAAAGGCTCTTGGTTGCTGTGTACCTAAAATATTATTTTATTTCTTACAATGAGTATTAGCTGAATATACATGTACATGTGTAATATAATATATTCTCTGTAAGTGAAAAGCGGCAGAAAGAGAGATCGCGTACGTCCTAAAGATGGAACTATGATTAAATGAAATAATTCCATGACTGTGAAAAAAAATCAATAGAATACACTCACTTGGGATTTCACGATGAAAATCATGTGCGTCTAAAGGTAAGTGAGATTTGGTCATAATATTGGAAAGTTGAACTCCCATTTTTCAATAATAATTGTGTGTATTCGTTCATTCATCCAATTTGCATCTTTAATCAGGGTGGTCTGTTTTGGGAAAATTGTACACCACACTAAAAAAGATTGGGCAAGAAGTTGCCTAATTTTTACCCAACATGAGGGAAATTATGTGTCCGATCAATTATTGGGTAAATCAAAGATTTTGCATGATTTACCCAGTGTTGGAGAAAGAAAAAAATACCCAACATTTTAACCAACAAAAATTTACCCAATCAGAAATTCACCCAATTCTCACCATAATGTGTAGCAGATTAGACACTAGTTCGGCAAATAAGTTGGATAAAATAAACTTATTTAGAACATTAAATTGGGTAAAAACATTGAGTAAATGGTTGAGAAAAAATAACCAAATTGTTCGACAAAAATGGCCCAACTTTAATTTACCCAATAACATTACCCAATTATTGCATCGGAAACTACATTTTTTTGGTGCCTCCAATGAGGTGTTTATTTACATTCAAACATTAAAATGAAGTTGTGAGAACAAATACGATTGGCGTACTATGTTATCAATAGAAATCACATATTTTCTCACCTATACAACATTTTGCCATTTTTCATCTAAAGTGCTTGTAACAGTTTTTCTGACAACCTTTGGTCTGGCTTTTTTAACTCCTAATTTACAACAATTCTGTTTTTGATTTCTCTTTCAAATACGTATCTTAGTTTGAAACGGTTCCATTAAATCCATACTTATTCAGGACGACTAATATTTTGTATATACACCAGAATGCGATAGTTGTTACAACGTCTATCTCTCTGTCAATATTAATCTTAAGTAAACAAGAGATATCCATTAAAAAATTAATATTGAAAGTGTACTTCACAACATGTTTGATATAATCAAAGAAATTCTTATTCTGTTCACATTCGATAAAAATATGCACTATGTCCTCGGTAACTACATGGTTGGTAGAAATAACCCAATTGTTGGACAATATTTGCCCACATCGATTTGCCAAGTAACACCTACCCAACCTTTTGTTTACCTTTAATTAAGTAACTTCCTATAGTAAATGGTTGGGAGAAAATAACCCAATTGGACAAAATTTGCCCGACTTTGACTTGCTCAGTAACATCTGCCAAACTTTTTGGAGTTAACCGGTAACTTTGTTAAAGCTAAAGACCAGTTATGGCCACGCGATTGCATTGTGAAAGAAACTTTGTGAAATCGATCAGAAAAGGTTGATCATCTAGCATAGATGTACTGCAAGGTTCTGGAATCATCAACATTATAAGAAATTTGGCCACGTCTTCATAAAGTTAGAAGCACTGTACACAGAAAAATGTATATGGGACTGCACACACGTGCGCGACACGTGCATTTCATATCTCTCAACAGGCGAGAGATACACTAATTTACCAAATATATCAATTAGTAGGCGGTTTCCCGTCAATTTTTGTTATCATAATGTAATATTCAAAACATATTCTTTCACATGATTGGTAATAAGAGCTTCCATTTCGTTTTTTAAATTGGGGCGTTTCCAATACTGGTCTTTACCTTTAAAGGTTGATGAAAAACTGCGTAACTTTTGTATGAAATGCTACTTATTATATTCCTTCTATACTGTACGTACCCTCCAACATGCACAAAATATTTATGGTTTTCTTTGAAGGCGTCACTGTGCAACACCCTCTAACAATGAATTCTCACAACCAATTTTTGAATTTACCCAACCGCTTTTCCAAATAAAATAGGCTTTTAAAAATCGTTCAACACTTACATGTTTGGAATGGTATATATAGCCAATTCATTGCTTTGTGACGAATAACATTCAACTAAAATTTAATTGAATTATAATAATATATAGTTGGGAGAATTCAGAAATCGATCAGTTTTTCCCAATTTTTATCATTAAATATAGTCTGTTTTCACTCAAACTTTCAGATTATCTTCAATTCAATCTTCAATTCAATCTTCATCTAGCATTTAAGTCACTACGTTAGCACCATTTTATCTCATCCGAACAATGTTACCTATTCCCTTTGAAGTGCATGTACATGTACTGTATGAAGTATATTGATAGTGGAAATGAGACAGTGAACTCAAAGAAGCTTATTATGAAAAAGTCATAAGGATTTGTGAGCTTTTATGAAAAAACAAGACAGAATGGGACGAGGTGGACTATGAGAATTGACGACTATTCATATTTTGAGCACTTCTGAATTACGCAGAGACAAAACGTGTCCCTAAAATCTGGGGCATGACGGCACATGACTAAAATTGATAAAACTGATTCTTGAATGTTGTAGATTGAATGCGTTTTTGCACATTTCATCTGCTATGTAATTGTATTTTTTGTTGAATATTATTAACACTTTGAGTTTAAGGTGTTTGAATGAATCGTATCGTATCCTGCCCATCCGCCCCCTTAATCTCCCTCATAAACATGATGACTGAGTATCAAATTGACCAAAAAGTGAACGGTATGGAATGAAAATTTAATTTGAATAATCAGCATAATAATGATTTATTGTTGCTTCAGAGTGTACAGAGCTTTTTCCTCATATCGAATATTTCATGCAAAAAGCAAACAGGGCGTGTGAGTTTGGGTATCGCTTTATTCGTAGGGGTTTCAAAAGTCAAGGGCAGCCAGACGTTACTCCTAACGATCCAGTGCCATCAGAAAATGTCGTATGACTGTGGTGATTTGATATAAGTGGATGAACCAGAGATAGGGAAGGAGCGAGATGGACTGGGATGTCACACATGTGTCAGGCGAGGACATCATATCGATCTGAAACAACGCCGTTCCATATCGATTAAGAGAGAGAAAAAATAGACGGAGAACGTGAGAAGAAATGTGAATGATACAATGTAAGCGTATAATAATACATGGACATGTATATAATTATGTTGTGAGCGATGTATCGAAGATTAGCTCATATCCAGATGTTCTGAAAGTCGCAACTCTCATGATGGTATGGTATATGTCATACTTCATGATGGCAATGTTCTGTTTTCCCGACCACAAGTACTTGTATCACTTCTGTAAGATTCAATTTCAAAAAGATCAACCGGCTAACAAGTCATGACAAAATATGAAATGAGAGATTAAACAACTAGTACATGGCTCAGTCTTTTTCACGAAAGCGACATAAAAACATCGAAAATTATAGAGAGGATGTGAGAAAGATATGGAATGTGACAGGGGGGGGGGGGAGAGAGAGAGAGAGAGTAGAGAGAGAGAGAGAGAGAGAGAAAGCAGTTATAATGAAAAGGCTTTGTGCAATGTGAATATTTATGAGTTGGCCTGAGAGTAAATTTCGGATTGTGGATTATTTAATTATCAACTTCATCAAATTCCTCTCCCCTTTAAAAAGAAGAAGAAAATATTGCTATTGCTAATTATTTCTATAAAATAAAATTTGAAATAATTTAGAATGCTATTTACAGATTCCTTCCTTTATTCGTTCAAGCACATTGAGGGAGCATCGTTGCCTATTCTCTGCAATTTTACAATCTCATTATTTTTTAATGACAATGACTTTGATACCCATTCATTTTTCGCAATGTGAAACATCCGTTTTTTAAAGACACACACCGGGGTGATAATGATCATGAAGCAGTGAATTTCCGAAAACAAATTAATCACAAAATATTCTTGCTATATATAGACAATATGAAGAGACATCTCAGAGAGAACTCCATGTGACAGGAAAGAAATGGATGGCGTCTCTCTTAAGCCTCATCAAGTACCTAATAAAGAACCTCGTAGGAATCTGTCTATTTTTAAGGAAGAGAATAACATTTTCATCATGTAGAAAACCAGACGTAAATAGTACTGAACAAGTAAAACTAAGTAAGATATTGATCTTTTGTTGGAAATATTATCATATTAGAATAGAACCGACATAAAAAAGAAGTTGGCTGCTCCTTAAATTATTCCTGAAAGTCTTGTGAATGAAACGGAAACGCCACCTACAGGATTCTAGAACATAGCCAGGACACGTGATGTATGCAATATTTTTCCAATCATTTGGTGAATATGATTCGTTTTGATTAAATCTGGTAATCATCCAATTACCATCCAAATCCTATCCCATGACAAGCACAACATTTTATCACGTTGCTCAAAATGGGGGGGGGGGGGGGGGGGGGGGATGGGGTTCTCAGACTTTAGTTACCCAGATGAACACGTGCAAAAATGGACATTAATAGGAATGAGAAAATCAGACAGACTCAATCTTCAATTTTAATTGAAATGTAATAGCACAACACCAACAAAACACATGACCATAGATTCTGATCAGCTCTAAACATTTTGCATTTTATAAGTACGATAACAACCTAGAAACTAATGGCCGCCGAATTGATTGCTTTCTTAATAGTAATGGCGTGTCTCATGTCTAATAAAACATTGTATTTCAGTTATTAGTACATTACTAAAAATAGTATCATGAAATTTAGAACTTACGGATGGTTTTTATTGATCTGCATACACACTAATTAATCAGGAAATCTTTCCATATCGAAGGATTTGACATGTATGGTAGGACGGCTTTATATTGCATACACCATCTTTTTATGACAGTTCGGGAAACTCACAGAGCAAACGCGGACCGAAAATTGACAGGTTTTGAAAGAAAATATTCTAGTTGGTGTTAGATTTCTTAAAAGACTTGCTAGCCATACCATTCTGGACAGATTCTTCCTCATGTCAAGTAAGGAATACTTATGCACCGAAAAGTCTAGTATTAGTGATTGGGGAAACAATGAAATTAAAAAAGACATTACACAGCAAATTTACGGACAAAATTATTAAAGGGCAAGTCCACTTTAAACAAAATTACTTTCAATAGAAGCATAAAATCAGACAAACCAATCCCCAAAAATTTAGCAAAACCGGATAGCTTGAAGAAAGTTATGAATTTTTAATGACATGAAAAACTTTGCAAATCACAAGACAAGTTGGCAACTCACTCATGAGTCTGTGACGTCATTGCCACACTATTCACTAATTGTTTTCATTATATTGATAATACAACATTCCCATTTCCCCCCTAAGAATCGTATTTACTCACACCAGCATCACAGTTATATTGAAAGTAATGTTTTTGTGTGGATGCACTTATATGGAGTAAAAAAAAAAAAAGTTAAATCATGAAAAATGAGAATTTTGATAAACTATCTAATTTATTTATATCAAAATCAATGATTATGAACATACATGCACAGTATTCAGAAAATAGTATCAATTCTTCAAAGTTCACAAAAGATTATGTGATATGTCATGCACGCAATATGATACAAATCATATAACCCGGGGACAAGCATGGGGAAATCAAGTTTTCGGGGATAAAAAGGGGAATTAATGGGATAAAGATAAATAAAGCAATTGATAAATAGTGAGCCAATGATGTCACAAACTGATAACCAAATTGGCAATTTGTGTAGTGATTTCCATTGTTTTTCAAAAATTCATAACTTCCTCATTAGTAATCGGATTTTACTCAAATTTGTTTTGCTCTATTTCTCTTGTTTTTCTGCATCTATGAAAAGCAAATTATTTTTGGAGTGGACTTAGCCTTTATATGATGCGTCGACGTATGTCTTATATGGTGGGAGCAGGTGTGTGGGCGTGGGTGTGCATGAGATTAGGTGTGCTGGTGTTTGTGTATTAACAAAAAAGGTATAGGTGGTACACGATAGGTAATACTGCCATCTGAAATGGTATTAAGGTGCTCACTGTATTTAATAAGCGGGAAGGGATATGTACAATCATCATCTTTGATATAGAATAAATCTTTCAGTAAATTTAAAAAATGAAGATAATTGAGCCTGGATAGGAATAATTCAGAGTATTACACAGCATACTGCGTCCGTTAAGTGCCAGGCAAACACTAGAGGAGAACTTCATCCTTTTGTCTTGTCAGATTATAGTTTAGATGATTGAAAAAAGCTTTTTGAGTTAATTAGAGCTACCATGCCAATCCTCTGAGCAAATATTTGAATTTCAAAGTACCAGTACCTCCCAATTTAATTCGCCATTTAAGTGCATTTCATGCCTCGCCTCATTGTACGGTGAATCAAAATCGAGGCAATAGGTGGTTGAATTATGTAACGACTGTGTAGGATATAATTTAACAGTTTCCAATGTTTAAGCAGCAACAAACAAGGCTTAATAAATAATCTCACTAATGCATCTGCCTGGGTTTCCGTGCTACAATGTTTTATTTGTATCTTCACATGCTTGATCATAACACTGCAAATGTACATGTTAAGCTCAGCTAGGGTATAAAATACGATTCTCTCAAGCTGTCGCACAACAAAGAGCATTTTCAAAAACTTAATTGATTTCGGCTATTTCATCAATATATTTTATTCCAAAATTGGACAACTAGTCTGAAGTAACAAAAGTGAAAAGTTTTCCCCCTCTTTTATCAGCAAACGAGAATTAATTGTAATTTTACACTGTATTTTAATTTAATGTTTCCATGTGATGACGTAGTATCCCTGATGAGATGTGCTCCATGATGTAGCTATTGTGTCAGTCAGGATGATGTGCTCGGTGCCACGTGTCTTATATAAGCCCTTATCAGTTCTCCGTCCAGCGCAATTTCAATAACATAGTATTCGGCCGGGCAAGAGAATGATAAGGAAAGATAAAAGACAAATATGATTTTCCCTCTGAAGGAGCTGATGACGAATTTGCCGACATGATCTGTTGTATCCAGTCACAATTGTTAAGATCCACTCGATTCATCACCGAGATAACTCGTTTCCTCCTCTCATCCCGTCACGGAATATGAACTTCTCATTTTGCTGCTTACCTCTCTTACAAAAACACGACAGGCAAATGATACTGAACAATACATTTGCCTCTCCTAAAGAAATTCATAAATATTCACACAGGCAGTAACAAGGTATTGATGAATATCAATGTAAATTCCAACAGAAAGTCAATCTTGTTGAGTGCACGCACGAGGAAATTGTATTTGTACAAATCTGATTCTTCTATCATTTTCATCTACTAACTGGAAAGCACAATGTCATTTGTCAAAGTATTGTTGTTGCGATATCTCGTAAGCGTCATCAGTGCTACGAATGTGATTATTCATACTGTACCCTGGTAATCCCATTCTGACGTAGAACATACCTGGATAATGGGGTTGGGGTTCAAAGAGAAAGCATAAGATAGAAATATTAGCGCCAACAGGTACAATTCTCAAATTCATGAGATTAGATTTTCATTTCGTATGTTATCGGTAAAAATGATTTGATTGCTCTCTGTTATAATGATCAAACCTTATTTCTTTTGGATGCTAATACGACATTTAACACTGAACAGGGGACACTCAATCCTTGATTTATGTGTAATCATGTCGGCCATGTACATGAAAAAGAAAGAATCAATGACAATATTTCATGGAGACTTCCGAGAGTGGAGTCTGCAGTACAAACGCAAAAGCATGGACATCGAGACGACTTGTACAGAAGACACTTGAGCAAGAAGTGTTGAGCACAGTTTCCCTCTCAGAGCTGAAGTGCGCCAATCTCCTCATGTTGCCATGACAGCGATGTCTCTTCTCTTCTTTTAGAATACATCAGTAGGTTTTGGGGAAACGGTGTGATAGGTGTTAAGAAGAACGGCAGAATGAATCAAGACAAGGAAAAACTCCATCTGAAATTAAATGTGAAGTGTCTTGAACAACACTTCGAATCTCTTGTACAGTAACTGGAGCACAAAGACATGCATGTACGCCTTCTTTACAGAAACACAACGGATCAAAAAGTTTGCACTTCCTGTGAAGGGTAGCCTCCATGTTGGACAACTTAAAATGATAGAAATCAAGATGTAGATACATGTAAATAATTTTTCTAGCAATTTTTTGACATACTCCCACACGAATGTTAGTATGCAAAACAAAAGGAAATGTATGTAGTTACCCCCCCCCCCAACATCAAATGAAGTCCCTAAACAACGGAAAGCATGATAATTTACTTTTTTCGTAATCTGTTAAAAAAAACTTTAACTGGCACCGTATGGGCACATCAGATGGGTTCTCAAGAGGGTTAAATGCTCCCAAGAACCAATGGTTTCAAAACCAAACAGATGAGCCACATTTCATAAAACCACTACAATAAAATGATTCATGAATTGAAGGTGTGATTTTCTATCTTGCTAGGAGTACCACTGTCCATCTCTATATATGCCCAAGCAGTGGGAGATTTAAATGGAGCAGGACAATCTTCAATGACCATGATTGATCTCTCCATACGGTTGATATGTTTATGTTACAGGGGATGTTAGCTTCCTCTCCAAGCCACCTCGAGTGCATCTTCTTTGTCTGGTTTTCATTTCAAATGCCGCGATGGCTGCTTCAATTTACGGTCGTTTTAATAACTCCTAACGTTCACCCGATCTGCAAGTGTGGTATTCGTTCCAAACAAAAATCCGTTGAAAGCATGATTATTATGGAAAAACAAGTGTTTGTTATATCTTTATTCAGGTATCTAGCGAAGTCAATCTCATAAACAGCCATGTCATCTTGTAATGAAGAGGAGACTGGAATACGTTATATAACCATGTATTAGGTACGTTTGAATACAGGGACTAGTACTACCAAACAGAGTTTTCTTTTTGTATTAAGTTTGCCGGAACTATTAGCGGGTGATGATCGGCATGCATCATGATAAAAGAAGTAGATTTTCTAGATGCGAACGCAAAAAATGGTCTTCACTCTTCAACCGTCACTTGATGCAACTTTCCGAGACGACGCCATTTGAAGAACATGTACCATTAAGCCAATCAATAGACGTTGGGTTGATCATTCTAGACTTCCATACAGCTGATGGTATTACAGGAATAATATGATAATCGATAAAAGCATAAACGGTTGGTTCTTCTGGGAGTCGAACAATCGATTCCTACCCGATGACGTCCTGTGGACAGAGGATCAATATTCTAGAGAAGAGGCTGTCTCAACATCAAGCTCATATCTCATGGTTCTCCTTCCTAGCCTAAATTCATACCAATACGAATATTTGGGCTGATTCATGTCACTGGCAGAAAGATGTTCCATGAAAAAAAAAATGGAAGATATTTCAGCTTATCAAGAATGCATTGAAATCCATAGAATTATCAGGATTTCGTTCAAGCACTAACATAAATCATGATAATGGTAACGGACTATGTTTTCACCATTCAAAGTATCCAAACATATATATGAGGTACACCTGGTATTCAATTTTTCCTAGCGACTCTGGCGTCCTTACGGTTATAGCAGTTGCAATAGTGCCTTCACCGAATTAGCCAGGTAGCAGAATCAACAGACCTATCGACATTGTGTTGGTCTTGCGGTATTTGAACGAGAGAAAAGGAACTTGCTTTCAAACCTAATTATTGTGCATACGATAAACATGTTTATCAGGTAATAAGTCAATCTAATCTAATCGCGAGGCACCTCCTACGTTAACAGTCGATCCTTTCGTGGTATCCACGAGTCTTTTGTGTTGTAGATAATTAATGACCAAGCTATATTGATTCTATTCACGAATGTTATCAGTAGCCGCCAATCTTATTTAGCCCACCAACTAGCTAGGATGGGACACGACGACTAGGAAATTTTGTTTTGTAAGCTGTATTTCGTTATTTTTATTTGAATGAATATTGGTTTAGAACTCATGTAAACTGAATGATACAAACATACCAAGAGGAAGTTTTCATAGCAGACAAGACTACGTTGTGAAATCTGGAGTGAGAACTTTACGCGTCCATCCAACGGACCAATTAAAATCTATTTATCGTAAGAACGGAACAATACAATAACACGACACCATCATTATGTTGAATATGCCAAATGCAACAGATCTGGTTAAACACATTCTACCTGCCTGACATGAATACTTAGTCATGTAAGACGATACATCAAACACCATTTGAGCTTCATACAACAATACATGTACATACTTATCTCCACGCCTACCCATTGCACTAACACTACGCTGAATCCTTATTTTGATCAAGGTACAAAATCCACGAAGATTTATAATGGCAATATCATAGGATACTCACGTACTTAATGTTAGAGTATAGAATTCCTCTTTTCTGAATAATGCAGGTACCCAAGGCTTTTACGAATTATGCAGTACACAAGCAAGCCTTTTAAGTGACATACAAACACAGTCGTGACTTGAAAACGATTTGAAAACAGCCTCTGACATGCCTCACTTCTGCCTCAGAGTGATTATACATACATCGCCTCATTTAGCTCTCAAATATTAACGCGGAAATTTTTGAAGATGGTACTTGGGGCTTGACGAGTGTGACAAGTGTTGTATTGTCGTTCATGATAATTAGGTTCCTCCCAGAGCATTTCAACAAGGAAACGCTGAAGAACTAAATCCATTAACACAAGACCAGAACAGGATATTATTTCATACATTATTCAAGTCTATCTCTCCCCTCTTCCGTGCATTGATGCAGTCAACTGATCCCATTCAAAATCTTGCTAATTATACTGTTCAATGTTTTAAATATAGCGTCTCTTAAGCGGCTCAGGTAACAGTGAATAGATTTGAAAAGCGCATGGCTAACTGGATATGTTAACGCTTCTATTACATATTATGTTGCGGTGGACCAATCGCATTTCAATTAAATTTGTGAAAGAAAAATAATAGCCATAACTAGATAAAAAAAAACATAATACAATGTATACAATTTGGGGTTGGAAAGGCCGTATCTCTTATCCGGTTCTTGAAAGACGTGCATCAAATAACATTTTGAGAAGGCGTGGAACAGATAGAAATATGAAATTAAATACGGCATTAATGTATAATTTACGGCCCTTAAACCAAAATATTTATTCTTCTCCTTATGTCGTCTTAAAAAGCGTATGAATTGATACGTCACCTCATTCCACGAAACTTGAAGATGGGGGCATGTTAATAACCTATTTAAATTCCTTGAAGGAATACTCTACGTCACATTGGAAGACAGTACCCTATCGGATGGAGCAATATGGCGTCCTTCCTGGGACATATCTTTGAAGGGCTACAATACTCAAAGTTGAAGCATGTCCATAACCATCTTGTCCCAGGAGAGTTGTTCACCGTCACATCAGAGGGTACCTTTTTTACAATAGACTTTTCCTTCAGGCCATGGTCCCACCATATCTCCATGGTCCCACTCATTCAAATTAGTGTGATTCGTAAGATCATGTTGCAGTTTGCCAGATAACGTGACACCTAAATAGACCTAAGGAATATCGAAACCTCGAAGACACAGCAATTTACAATCGCTGTGTGGTACTAGTTAAATACCACATCACGGACTTTGTCGTCATTAAATTGCGTTATAAACGTTTTAATGGTTCTGAAATTACTATGTTTCAAGCACCAAATCAAAAATACATATTAAATCGGTTAGAAATGTACCCCCATGATAGATAAACGTGCATAAATTTCGTGCGTTTAATCTTAGACAACAACTACACAGTACACTACTATCTTTAACAAAATCTGTTGTACATTTTCGTTCATCAAAATAACAGAAAATAGAAAGTAGTCGTAGTATCAATCATGAGGGCCGATGTTGCTCATACTACGACACGTGACTACCATTGATTAAAAGGCTGACTTCTGTTTCCAGAACAGCTGTTTCCAAGTCATGTGACATTATTATCTCGAGGTCACGTGGTACTAATTAAAGGCGAATAAATTGGAGTGGTTTGTAAACTGATGATACGACCTCCTCACGTTCTTGACCCAAACAACATGATTGAAAGACCAGGAGAGTTTGTTATGCGTAATTGATTTTCAATCATTATATTTTTCCTAAAGTAGACACACGGTCATACAACCGTGCATTTAAAACATTGGTTGTACCGTGGAGCTATAAGAGAGATCTCCATGGTTGTACCATGGAACTCAACGGGCGTGTACAAATACTGAATGATATACCAGGAAACTGTGTGTCAAATGTCTGATTACTTGTCTACTCCTGAATCAACTCTCCGGATACATTATATGTTTAATTAGTATTAGCTAACAAACACATAAACGCAATTAAAATATTAGGATTTCCCTTTTTCTTCACAAATTTGTTTTGATGTTCATGATCACCCAACTTCCTAAGGTCTCTTGCACTGCCACGATATTATTTCGGCATGCAAAGTTACAATGTAAGTGAAATGTCCTTCCAAGTTCCACACAAAGTTTAATTAGCATGAATAAATCTATTAGCTGTTAATTTTTTTAAATAGTGTCCGCGAAAAACGACCATGGCTTTATAGTCAATAAACTGCATGTACATATCACCATTGTCAGAGAGCAAATGACTTTTAAGTATGCAGTAGTACCACCTATGCCAGTAACTTTAGGTCAAAGTTTTCATAAAATGAATGGAAGGTCATTCCAATAAGCTTAATTGTAAGGGTTAAGGCTAATAATGACAAGTTATTTCATTGCTACAGGAGATTTGAATGAACAGGAATGCACATATGATAATTCAGTAGAATGTACATAGCCTGAGTATTACATTTAACATAATATATCACTGAAAATGGGCTCACACTACATCGTCTATTACTATTAGACGAACGATGTAAAAACTTTGGGGCCTATAGCCCTATACAGTTGAAATTGAGTAATGTTTTTATTACAAACCAATGGTACAGTATAGATGATAAATATATATACATGAATTTCAGTTTTTGTAATAAAGGATACGTAATAAAGAATGGCCAAGGCGGATATCAGTGTAATGAAACATGGTATCATTTTGTCCAGGAAAATAAACTTTGTACTCAACTAGACAGAGAAGGTCCACAATCTTGCTTGTCCAACATGCCGCTCAAATTATCACCTGCATTAAAGTCCTTCATCATCAAAGACAGGCCCGCATGCATGCATGGGGGATGATTTACTCCGCCTATGGACCATTGCACATGTACATGGAGCTAATATGGCTGCAGTACCAGCAGCCTTGATATGCAAATAACCTGGCGCGATAGTCCATGGATAGACCAACCAGGCACATCGCATTCATGCATATCCTAATATGTACCCAAGGTTGTATGCGACCCTGACTCAGAAGTGAAAAGAGAAATAGAGAGAAAAAATAATGAAAGCTTAAAAAAAAAAAAATCAGCATTAATATTTGCATTTGTGAAAGCGTGCACGCATAACTAACAGGGATTGTGTGCAGGCTCGATTGTATGCATCTCTCATACACGCTACACTGCTGGCAGCACTCACCTCTCCCAATAAAGCGTGTAACAGGCTTGGTTCTTTCTCTTTTCCAACCCGACAACGCCCTCCCAATTTCCACATGCGGGACGAATAAAAAGAGAGGGTTCTCAACTACGATTACATAACAGGAAAAAAAAAGGAATAACACTGCGTGCAAAGGGATTTAACGGTATTTTGATTCTATTGAAAATGACAGAATAAAAGGTATAGTGTGAAAGCTCCACACCCACCCCCTCCATTATTTACATTAACCAACCATACGTACGCTACTCCAGCAACAGAGCTTTCAGATAATAATATTCAATTATATACTTAGGAATAGGATGCACAGTGCATATGTCCACTTCAATTTGCCCATTTACAAATTACAACCAAGCACTTCTGAGAAATATACACTTATTAAACGAGCAAGTTAGTTTCACACGCATTCGATTTCTTGGTACTTATGCCTTGAAAATGGCAAAATGGCAATATCAATTGTGATTCGTTTAGCTTCATATACGGGAGAGGTTGACAAAGCATGTACATCGTATATGGTACTACAATAGTGGGTATTTGCATAATAATATTATCGGGTGTGAATTTGCACAGCTGGTGCATATTAAAGCTCTAGAGTCCATTATGAAATCTTTGACAAGAAAATTGCTCCATTGATGGAATCATAAATTAAACTGCTTTATCACTGGCCTTAGAGGTACATTATCACCAATGCAACAATGATCCTCCTATTTTCTTTCTCTAGGTATAAAACTTCTAATTAGGAAGATGACTAATGTACTCTCACCAGATGTGCAAATAAAGTATTGACTTGAAGTACCATTTAGTACCGTTAAATCCCTTTGAATCCACATACCAGAATCTCTTTGCTGAGAATAAATTTCCGTTTTTGGTTGTGATTGTATTAACATTTTGCTTTTAATTCATGTAAGCAAAATACCTGTCTCTATATCAATCATTCTCTGAAATCTAAAATAATACGCATCCCTCTACAGCATAGTGACAAACAGAAAGGTAAAAATAATACCGAATAGTAGTAAGCAGGATTTGAGACAACTGGCCTTTAGTATTGCCCATATCCATTGATTCAGGATAAGGAAATACTGGCGAGGTGAGTATTAACACCGACATTACTACAATAATTGTACATTAATAATATAAGTATGGATTAATAACATGATGTTATAACATCGCACATGTTTCCAAATTCCATGTGCATATTTACATCGCACATCAACAAGGTATGTGAATGATTGACAAAACTTGGGGAAGTATTCAAAGCAGTCATTCCATACATCACAGGAAATAAGTACAGGAAACGGGAAGGTCGGAGATAATCGTGGTCAGATGAAACAGATACCAGGAAGACGGAAAGATTTCCATATCATCATGGCAGGCAGTTGGGCATACAGAGTATACGAAATTAATTACAAATTTATCACCTGATCTTCCACACACCCACACACAAAATACTCCCTATGCATGCCATTATACGTAATATACATGTTAAATAATTGATCTCATTTCCTAAAGAAACATTCATAAATTGATCAGGATCCGAAAATGAAAGATTTTACACGTAAACATTCTATTATATTACAAAAGGAGCTTCATTTTTTCAACTTCAGCAGCTGCGCGTACTATGTGATTGTGAAAAGGAGAGCGAGGCTCGAACTAACTCCAGGAAGCTCGAACGTGCCGAATAAAAAAACTGTTTGAAATCATATCAGATGTAGGAATGACAAACAAGAGGTTATTCAGTCGTAAATGACAAACATTACTTGAATTCTTTCTTCAAATTGAATCAAACTATACACAATGGAGACTGTACTATAGAATATTCTAGCACAATGAAATCTCATTTTCATCCCCCACCCACGCGAAACCGTTAACAATTATCAGCGGAACTAGTACACCAGACAACCTCGCACTGAAATCTTACCTCGCATCATTTTAGATCATTGGGGGGCTCAACAATTCATTTAAATTTCTGCTTCACAATTTTCCTACCCAACCATACCACCTGCTTATCTCACATCTCAATAATGTAGATCAACGACCACAGTAAAGTTTGTGCTACTATAGGTCAATGTAGAATAGCAGAAGACTTGGTGTACAGCGAGTTGCGTGGTTAAATACTTCCCGCCGCATCCGAGCTGTGTAGACAGACCCATGAACAGGCAGCGAGGCTCCTATAACAATCTAGCCACGTTTCACGTCTGGCGAGAATTAACAGTTTTCTCAAACTCTTTCGTATATTCAGTACTATTCAGCTATGAAGTAGATGATGAAAGAAATCGGATGTAAATCGACTGCTTCAATGTACATACCATCATTTAAGCTGCAATACTCCCGCCAATTTCAGAGCACAGAAATCGTTGCTGGTATGGGATGGGCATGGCATCGTGGAGCATTGCCTACACAAAGGATACACGCGTGCGAATAACGGCGTGTATGGGGTCACTTGTTCTCGATCTGTTCAGGTTACAGCGGGGGACTGCGGGCGGACTGCGTCTAAGTGTTCCCACGTTGCCTTGTAATCCAGGCAACGCGATGAGAGTGGGGGTGAGAGAGGAATGAATATATGTACACTGCTCCATGCATGCACGCACGCGCCTTGGGTGATATATCGTAGCACGGACCTTTCCCTGGCAGACAACTGCTTCTACCCATGAGAGAGATCAGAGAGGCAAAGATATAGGCAACACGACATGTCAAGCGTAAAGAGCCGACTCCCAAATGCGCGCGCTTTTCGCTGTCAATTTGTCGTAATGAAATGAGTGTGTCATCAATACAATAAGGTCGGCTGCTTTCTCTCTTCAATCTGTATGAACCAGTCATGAGAGGGAAGGTCAGCGGGTCTCCCGGTGCGCACTCTGTTACAACTAACAATACACCTGACCTTGCAGTCACTATACAGCAAGGTACACACATTCCCAAACCATTTTGACGACTTTCTGCATGAGAAGATTGACACCGCAAGCGAGGAACCTCATTTTATAACAACTTCGCCATGATACCTGACTTGATACTGATCTGAAGCGATGAACGAACAGCTCCTCCAAGTCATCGTACTATTCTATCGTGAATGTATTTCGAGCGAACACCACAGTGCGGCGTTGAGGGCTTGGTGTTTGGAGGGATCTCTTGGGAAAGGGGTGATAAACGGTGCCTTGAGGGGGGCACCATTCCCTCACACACTCCCCAACACTCACCGCAATGAAGTGAGTACAATCAGTGAATGATGACGGAGTCCCAAGAGCCTACCGTCAAACTCGACAAATTATTAGACTCAATGAAAAAAAAACGAGAATGAAAACAAGTCCTCTACATTGATATATAAAAAACCTGTAAGTAAAGAAAATCCAACCTCATCAATCTCGAAAATCGAACTCCCCGACATTCATTTTAAACACATTTTCTCAAAATATCTATTGAAAAGACCTCACACAAATTTCTTTCAAAAAATGCACAATGAATAGGAAGGATGTCTTGCGAAAAAAGGTCTATATAAAGCTTATTTTCCCTTAATTATAAAGATAGAACATGCAAAATTAACATTATTATGCTATTGAATAACCAATGAAAAAATGACATTTCGACAAGATTTTCATCTATACGTACGTGACAAACAATGAAAACCAATTCCTCATTTACCTAACTGCACAAAACTCAAACACCCTCTTCAGTGTCTTCCTTGAAGGTGGATGATTTTTTTTTCTCTCCACTAAAACAAGAGGACATTAGCGCCATTTTGAATTGCTATCTTACCCCAGATCATACATTGACTACTTGAGGCTGCTTCCCAAGCCCTCTCTAAACCATCAATTTTATTTCCTGGTCGACAGCGTACGCTTGAGATTTTGTTCTCCTCTTAAAGAGGGGACCCTTCTGTTGTGCCGCCAAAGTGACTGGTGTTGCTTTTACCAGCATTATCCAGAGCCGAAGGGCATATAGAATGCATTTGGAGAAAGACTCATCGTATGAAGCAGACAACTGTAAGTAAATGACGCCACGGTTATTCCCACGATGGAACTGGATATCAAGATCCCCATAGATAAATGGTCGTGAATTTCTTAATTGAAGGTAATTGGAACAACTGGTAATTCCAAAGAAGCTTAATGTATTCAACAAACCCCTTTGGTATTCCAGAGAGAAAGAAAAGCTGATGGGGTTTCCCTCCTACAGGATTTGAAGTATGATTGTGCGAGCTGAGTGGTATACTAGGAATTGTGCTTTAAAAAGTATTTCCTTATTATTTGACTATTGTGATGAGTATCATGATGACTGATTGTACGCTACTTTCTCACATGTAAACTCTGCAAAGGGGGTATGAGTTATTAAAAAGGACAATGAACTGCTTTTAAGTTGTAGCATCTGCTAAAATCAATCAATCAATCAATCAATCAGATATCACACATGATACATCAATTCTACCCATACAAGAATATACAATTGTCCATTCTCGTTTTATCAGTCTCTCCCTACCATCAAAGGAGTTAATCGGCACAGGCTTGATATCTTGAAGATCTTACATTGATTATGTCCATCAAGGTTCATTGAATAAACCAAAGGTAACTTTTACGAGTGCGGTAGAATGATTCAGAGTGAAACACTGGTCAAACCATACACCGATGCACCTTATCAAAACTTCCAATGCACCTGCCACTGTTCCAAGTATGCACCCACCACCTGAACACGGCGGCGCCATTTGGAATCGTATTCAAGATCCAAGGATATATCTCTTTAAATGGATGATTCATACTTATTTAGTTTTTAAATTCCCAATTGTCTTCTTCATCTTTTCCTCAGCGACTGCCCACACAATTTAATTTGAAAATCCGTATATATCAAATTACACAATCAGTAAGGATATTAGGTTGGAATTAGGTTGGAAGAGGATATCAAGCTGCTTTCTATTTTTTGCAATGGACTTAAAAGTACATTTCAAGCTATGCTGTCATTTACAATTCACATTTTTTCACTTCAGATTTTTTGGATAATATAATAAAGACAGACTGATGTTTACTGATAACGAAGCAGTTAATCTGCTTGCATACATTAACTTTGAAGCAAGCAGTTACTTGGCACTACCATTTGGACAACAACTCGACTATTCGAGCAGTAAATATGTCTCGACAGTACTCCGAATAATGTTCCTTTCAAAACAACCCAAATTTAAAAATATGACATGCCTCCTACATCATTAGACTCTTCCTGCAAATGTTTTCATGAAACATCTAAAAATTATATTTGGAAAACCAAGATCTCGAATTGCCATTTAAAAAGAAATATGCAAATCTGCTGATATTCAAATATAATTTTGCAATGCTTATAGTAGGTCTTATAATCTCATATTTTTGCAATGTATACACCAGCGGCAGATGATCCGAACACAAAGAAAGAAACTGTAATCTTAAAGATTTGAGATTGGCTCACAGTTTTGTGTCATTCTACGGTGTACTGTTACTATTAGGCCTAAAATAAAAACTTGTTGCATTGCCCTTTGCGACCGACCAAAAGAGGGCGGGGAAATAAAAGTGGAAAAAACAACATTCAAATCTTTAAAATCTCGACCCAAAGAGGGCAACAACAACAAAATGTTTTAAAAAAAAACTTTTCCGACCGACTGACCCATGTTTTGGCACCCAAAGGGCCATACAACACGTTTTTATTTTAGAGAAAGTGGCCACTGAAGACAGATGGCCTTTCTCGACAGGTTCTACAACACACATTTCTTTCTCGAGGGAGACAAAATACATGGCCACTTTAGACGGGTGGTCTGTATAGAAAGGTGGCCACTAAGGCAGGTTTGACTGTATATGCTTTACGATTTGCCTCCCTTGAAACAACAAAATAGTAGCGATATTCCCCTTAAACAAGACCTGCTATATCACCTCCATCATGCAAACTATCACATCCTGTTTTCCTGGAAGTGCATAGCATAGAATACTCTTTGATATCCTGTTCACAGCAGCAGGTTTCGGGAAGTCTCCTCCGTCTATGCAGTATAAAACGTAAACAGGAGGTACTCACATTGCACTGCGTAAATTATCAATCTGGCTTTTAAGAGATCGACATTACATGTGGCACTAGGCGTATACCATTTCACTGTACGATGAATCGAACGGTAATGCTTATAATAGATACAGGATATATTCATTCTTTACTAGGTCATTACCGTAGATATACAAGTTTCATATTTTTTTAGCCATTTGTATATTCTCCTTTCAAACTTCCCGATGGTTGCCGTATTGCCACCATGTCGGTTTACAGGACGTATATATCTAAGGTTCACGACAGTCGAAGGAGGCATACAAACCAGAACAAGGTGGCCTCTTACATTATACAGCATGATGGATGCTAATGGATATCGTGTAGAATAAAACAAAACAAGAGAGACAAATACAATCCGAGGGTTGGTTTGTCGGATCCTGTGTATAACGACGATTTATCGGAAATGACAGGGAGATAAAGAGGCTTGTATAAAGCTGCAGGTACGTCTAAAATGATAGCTGATGTAAAGACACACAGAAAAACAAAACAGAATTACGTCCTCTGTCGTAACGACGTGCAACAATTTATACCTCTTTGTATGCAACTTATATTTACATTCCTAGAAATTACCTATTTAAAACTATGAAAGAAAGTTAATGTAACTTTTTATGTTTAATGGTTGTAATTATTGGGCTACTCTCCTATCCATAAGTGATCCTACTACTGTTCGGATTCAGATGATTCTACTCTTGGTTCAATAGCATGGAGAGGCCAAACCCATTTGATAGCTCTATATAAGCGGCTCGATCATTCCAGAATCTATATTAGTCAGGGAGGCCAAATCTCTTTAGGGATGGAACGACGCAATAAAGGAGGAGATGTCCTCACATTAAACTGAGACGGAGGAGAAGGGGGGGGGGGGGGAGGGAGCTGAGCATCTTCAGACAACGATGTGCCATTGCCTCATAACCATTCACAGTTAGAGATCACTTCGAATCACTCGGAGACCTTGCTAACGCTTTTCAGCCAGCAAATGTAGATATCAGTTAAGTAAATGCAATTACAGAAGTATATTAAATTTGCTTTGCTTTGATTTGCTCATTAATTTTTATTACAAAACGATCAGGAATCAATCTTCATTAATAGCTCCAACTTGATGGTACAGTCGTATAATCCAAAGCTAATTTACAATGCAAATGTAATGCATGCATTTGAATACTTCATCCATTATTGGGTTTATGGAGTTATAATTGCAACAAAACAGAATGCAGTTATCGCAGTCAATTTTGTATTTGTATCATATTGGGCAAAACGCAACGATATGTACACAGTAGACCCTATGGCCCGAATTCACAAAGGAGATTTGAGCTCAAACCTTGGTCTGAGCTCAAACCTTGCTTTGTGAATTCGGGCCAATATCTTTTAGAAGCATCAACAGTGGTAACATGATAACATGATTTATGTGTAAAATAGAAATGTATAAATTCAGAGTCAAATTTACCTTCTTCTGTCGTTTAGTTAGCCATCTTCATCCATCCTCATGCTCTCGACCTCCTTCTATCCTATCCGAGGACTACATAGGGTTACCAGTAAGGCTCCAGCATCAGGTTCATAATCACACTGACCTTGTGAATTGTAGCAAATATGGAAGAATACCAACAAGTTGCCTAGTCCGGTGCGTAGAGCTACTCCAACTTCAATCAGAGATCTGAGCAGAAAGAAAGAGAGAGGTAGAGGTGAAAACGGGGTGAAAACGAGGAAGAAGAGAATTATCGCCTGATGAAAGGAGCTCATCATATTGATGAGAGACAGGAGACAACAGGGATTACGTGTCAAACTAAACAGACGAACTAATAAAGAACGACATATGAGGATGGTATCAACTTCCGCATACGTGTCTATTGTTCGTTTTCACATCGGTGCCTCCAAGATCCCTTGCCTTTCCTTGGTCGACTAAGTCCCTATACCAACAGTTTGATTGAATCATCGAGGTACCCCCCCCCCCATCATTCTCTCCCGTGTGATTCAAGCACAAATATAGATTTTTCATCCATGAGAATAAATTAATTTACACTTAATAGAAAAATGCTTTGTTTGATGTTTGTCAAGTGTGTAATGGCTAAATCACCAGCTGTTACACGGGGCAAGAATATGCCTATCAATAAAAAGCGACTGATTTCTGAAAAGCTGTCTTTGGTCCTCGGTCAAGAATCTGAATTCCAGGTTACCTCCGAGCCTGGCCTTTTTTCCCCTTCTTATTTTTGTTGTTGTCAGATGCCAATTTAGCAGGGGACCATGGCAACATGTTGACATTGTTCTCGAGAACGTTTTAACCCCGAAATGGATTCGGCTCACGCGCCCAAATACGTGGACACTCCAATGCAAATCGTTCGGCTAGAGGATGTTAATTGGTTGGTAATGCGACCCTCGTGATCGCACGTGCCTCGTTTCAAGAGCTTCCCTGCTCGGAAAGTCTCAGAAGAAATACCCGAGCCACTTGAAGCGCGCCCTCTTATGTGACCTATTGCAGGCCAGAAGATCATAGGATTGAAGGCACATCTTGTTGACCGCAATGTCACGCCTGCTTGTGCAGCGCAATGCCTGCTTCTTCATCCCCATGTATATTCAATTGCTTTTTTTCTTCGAAGAATTCCCCTTAAAGGTGCAATATGAACTTTCACTGAGCGCGTTCGATTACGTATTTTATTCAACTGATACTTGTTAAACCTAAAGGCATAATGTTCCGAGGGGGTGATGCAAGTATAAACAAGCAAGCATAATGATTCACCGGATATGAAGATGTTTATTCATAGCCTTGATGCACTACGGTTTCAACATATACGTTTAAGTCCTGAATATATACTACTAAATTCAAATGAACACAAGTTTATAAAGGCACTTCACATTTGACACAAGCTATGACGATGAAATTAGAAATTGACACGATATCATAATTATACACATATTTGCAAAACGGGTTCACTAATCGAAACAACTACTTCATATTGTTGTACAAGTTCATGACTGCTAATGATAATTCATAACTTAATTAGCTTACGTTGCTTGGGATATACATTCAGAAACACGTTTTCATTACAGCTTAATATTGGATTCACGACATACACATAAAATTATTTTGAAACAGTAGAACATCAACACTATGATAATATAAAATACGAAGAAATATCTTCATACTACACAATCCTCCCCCCCCCCCCCAAAAAAAAAAAAAAAAACCAAGGATAACAATTTCCTTTTCAACATTTTCTGTGAACACAAAAAAAATATAGAAAAATGTTTCCCCCCTTATTCGTATTTGAGCATCTGTCTTTTTGAACATAAGAATATCTTTTTTAAATGAATTTAATCTTTCAATAAATTGTATTTAAAAAAAGGTATATTTAAAGATAAAGGGTATTCTGATTATAACTCTAGTTGATCGTTTCAGCCTTCAGCATTCAACACACGGGTGCATATAATGTATAATCAAGATCAGGTGTAACCTATGATGGCTTTGAAGAGTCATTTAACAATGTCGGGTGTCTCTGCGTGCCTTCCATTAAAACCCTTGATGTCCGGCAATAATGCATGTATAACGACATACGAGGGTCATGTCCTCTGCATTATCTATAGAAATGTTTGGTATGATTAAGGGGGCGTTGATGTTAATGTGGGGAGACAACTTCTTTTAGACTAAAGTTCGGGTTAAAGGGAAGTCCAGAGACTTTTTTGTAGCCACAAACTGCCAATGATGTACAATGGAAATCCTTTTCGATTTTAAAGTTTTGTTCGAGTCAGTTTCTAAGATCCTGGCATATATCCACGGGAAGTGCCTGATGACGCATTGGATGCAACGGTGTGGCATCACCGTTTCAATAGCAATGACCAATCATCCAGTTAAAATGTCAGTTGATAACTGTGGCTCCTACCAAGTCCACTGAAAGCAAGACAAGCAGAATAAGGTAACAAGTAATTTTCTAGGCCATCATCCTGTCATATTTGCTGTACAATTCTAAAAACAAGAACGAGAGAGAGAGTTTCCCTGGTACGATAACGTTTGGAAAATACATTTTTTAAATGACTAGAATTGTGATAATCTTATACCAAACGTATAGGCGTACCCTTTGATCCTAAGTGGTAGACCTAACTACTAATTATATTCAAGGATTAAAATAGTTTCCAGCAACTAACAAAACCTAGCATCAACTCGTCATACTCGAATGCAAATGGAAAAACAAAAGAACGGCGTAAGGTCGCATAAGGGACGAACATTCTACAAATTAAGTAATAATTAATTTACGTCTAACATCAGCGCACAATCGATTCTTAACATTTACATTCTTCTTACTTTTCCACCATCTCGTTTCTTAACATCTCTCCTACATAATAATGAGAGCGGGTTGTAAGAGTAGAATGCTCACAAAACCAAACCAATAATGCATCGATTGCTTTCTAAAAGTCTTGTTATGATAAGTGCGACAGGCAAGCTAGCGGTGTGATTGATCGTGAGGAAGGCAAGTGTGAAGACGTGAAATTGGGAGCGAAACAAAATTATATATCAGCTTCATACTATAGTGTACAGCACAAGTCAATACTGTAGATGGTTGAGGGTGTGTTGCTGCGGTACAGCAAATCTGAAGCCATGTTGAGTTCACCAGGTCGAGACACTGAACATCACATCCAGATCCAATGTTACAGCATTCTCATCTCAATAACATCACAAACTAATCAGAGGAATGAGAAGTGTGACAATCTCGAGACACGTTGTTTATTTATCTCGCATTATCATGGAATATACATTCAGGGTAAAGGATTATCAGCTTAATATTCGCGAGATATTAGAAAATAAACAGAAATGTTATAAACCTAATAAACTGCCTCTCAGACCGAACCTTCTATTCTACCACGCATGGAAGAAGGCAATATACGACTTGATCGCCATGTGAAGTATTGAAATGACGCCAAATAGGAACAAAAAGTTTAACAAAAAGAATAACGAACACCCCATCCCGAAAAAAACGACAAATGAATAAACAAACACAACATCGCACACACGCACACACACGCACATACTCAGAGTAATCATGGTATAAAGCCCAAAGTTTGAAGAAAAAAATAGAATTTTAAGATGGAGTATAGGATGGTTTCGACATTTTTCCCTTGGCTAAGACGGTATGAATTGTCGTTTGAAAGTCGCGGTGAAGCTTTTGATGATACTCCCATGAGATTGAAGCGGTGGGACTGAGAATTGGTAAGTGCGCACGATACTCTAGATCCACATGAAATGAGGGTTATCGAGATTGATGGGAATACCCCGGCAGCACTAATTTGCAGCTAACCTAAACCCGCACAAATAATGAATAGACAGCCTGGAGTAAACATACAAAGTGTATATGATAAATAAAATCATATAGTAACAAAATAATCAACGGAAAATAAAAGAAAAGGAAGAAAAAGAAGAAGAATAAAAAGAAGAATTAAAAGAAAAAGAAAAGAAGAAGAAGTATCGGTTACTGTCATTTTAACTTGGCATAATCGTTGTCATGAAACTTCACAGAATTTTCGCGAAAATAATGTATGGCGTAGATGATCTTACATCTTCTGCGTGGAAAGCTCCAAGATCAAATGACCTTGGTTACTGAATTACAGTGAAGAACTATTTTAATTTCAAAATTTCCTTAATCGAAATCTTCAAAGCGGTTACCACCCTACCAATGATATCAAAGGATTGCACTTAGTGTATAGTTTACCCTCACAGAAGTTTAACACACACACACACACACACACCCACACACACGCATAAACACTTTTTCTTTCTTCTTTTTATTTCCTTTTCAGAATTTCTGATGTAAAATTTTCAAAAAGTCACTGTTGCAAACAAAAATCTACCTTATTATCGAAATTAAAAAGTAAATCTCATCATCTTTTGAAAAGTAATAGCAATCGGTCCACATTTCTTTCTCTCGATACTGTAATCTGGACAACAAATTGTATTCATGCAAACTAGTCATAGGCTAGACTTCATTCAAATATGTATAATGACGCGTCATCCGGGGATTTCAATCTACGTCGATCGATTTGCAACCATTAATGTAAAGCTATATCTGTAGTGAAACTTGTTATTTGTGCCCGAGTGCGCTAGAAATCAAACTGGTGAAAGTATCTATGTCAGTGAAACTTTGATTTCCTAAGAGAGATTACTCTGATTCACTAAAACAGTGACACGAACCTTTATCATTAAACGTTTGGATTTAGAAGGTAGCTTCGTGCCCCGTATTAGAAGGAGACCATTATGTAGGAGTACTAATGTAATGACATATTGAATTTGATGTAAGCCGAATGTCTTCCGCTTCGTGTCTTCATAATGACAGTAATAGCTATCTCCCTTGAATGACTACTTAAATGGATTTTGTAAATGAGTTCACAACAGAGTGGAAGAGGAAGAATTGTTGATTGGGGACAATTGTATTTTGATGACTTTCATGTGATTACGTATTCTCGTTAAATGAGAATGAAAATGACATTTTTCTTATGTCCAACATGCACGGACTTCATTTCTTGATCATCAATCAGGAAATCATTCCAAAACATGTTTTGTGCTCTCAATTTGGGTGAATATTCGCGAAATATCTTCATCCCACATTTTAGGCAGAATCCAAAAATTCCCCCTCTTTGGCCATTGCCAGAAAGTCCTGACAAGATATCTCACATTCCCTACGTCGAAAATGACTGGACAGCAATATGAAGGCAATTAAGTAAAATTGAAATTAATGATTATTCCGGTTTGGTTCGATGGTTGCATATTATTGCTGACGGCGATGTTATTTATAACCGTAGAAGATGAGATGGGTTTTGTATCATCGTAATGCATTATCCTCCTCCTCCTTTTGACCACGAAAGAAGGAAGTGTATCACGTGACATATTCAGTCTTTTTATTCCTTCCTTAATGGCAGAATTCTAAGAACGCTTCCCCTTACAAGGCAAGATGATGAGTAGACGCATAAATCTTCATCGGCCATCTTCTTCTTCTTCCTCCTCTTCTTCTGATTCTGGTAATCTTGAAATGGCTATGCAGCCTATCAAGAAGACGAATTTAATATTACAAGCGTTGTGAGGAAGACAAATGATTTTTAATGGAACAGGGTATTAGATGATTCAGGAGTAGTTCCTTTAGTAACGTATAACCAGAACCCCTCTACAAGCATGACAACGTATCTATGTCTTGATTAATGTCTTTAAAATCCAGATTTATTTCATGAAATGCTGATTATCTTAACCTGTTGATCCAACATTATCGTATTACAATGAATAATCCTATTTACATGTTCGATTTTGAAGGATGTCCTCATTGGGTTCATCAACCCTTCCTGTTCTTTACCCGAAATAAAATCTAGCTACTGATCGACGACATACGTTCCTAGAGTACGGATTAATTATTTTATAAGTGAAATCGTGTCATGCATGTACACTGTACATTACAATGTCTTGCTAAATGACTTTAGTGTCATGAAAGGGCTCGGACCACGACCTTCGCTTATCTTCGGTCAACCTGTATTTCACTTTCTTAGAGGTTATTCCAACTTTGCGAAAAAAGACTACCTCCAATTATCATTTTAAATATACTGTATATATATCTGTTGGGGTTTGGGAATTATTTTGTCTCCTTCTTTCAAATACAAATAGGAAGGGAAGTCGACTATGTCACGTGATCAGAGATCCTGACTCTGGGGATAAATGTAACTCAAACTGTCGATATCATCGATTCATATCAAAGTGTACACCTGTAAATGGAGCAAGACTGATGCATGATGCCCAGCCATTAGATGCAATACTAGACTAAATCGGAACAGTCAAAGGGAGGAGGACGTTTTTTGTTTCTGGCTATCACCTCGCCTAAAGCCAAAGGATTACAGGAGTTAGCATATGTACCTCCTTTTTTAATGACATGTTCTCAATACTCGAAGACTTGCAACAAAGACATGTGAATATTAGCAATCTTTTTTAAATGCATGGAAAGAGGAGAAAAGGAATGGATGGACAACCCAAATATTAAAAAAACTAATTAGTTGTTTAACGCTTTTGGAAGTTCCACAAGGCACATCAGTTCTTTCCTCCCTGAATGCTATCTGAAAAATTTGACTATTGTATAGCAGCTGCTATCTACGCCTGATAGTAAACCATTTTTGTTCTTCCAACGCTTAAACATTACGCGTGGGACTGTGTTGCTTTCACCAGAGGTCAATAGTTCATTCGTTAGGCAATATGAAAAGCAAGGGCTGAAACATTATGCGGCTGTAGGTAGGGTAGGAGAAGAGTCAATAACTCATTGAAAGTCGTTTACATTGTATGTAAAAGTATTAGGAACCAAACGAACATAGCCTTCAGATAAAGGCATAGCTCAATACAACGAGGACAGACGTCCTAATATAAAGCCTCTTTTTCACTATACCAGGGCAATGCCCCATGAACCAAAGAAACACACAGGTAGTCTTGGGGCCTCAAATAGGGGGGAAACCAAGTCAGACTTGAAGCAAATATGTCTCGCCTTTATTACGCACTGATCTGTCAATTGGTGGCGGATGGATGAAATAATTACTAGACCGCGAGAACCTCTCCGGGAATATGTTCCGCAGGGATTGACTGATGCTTCATATGTCTCTGAGCGATGCATCCATTTTGCATTTCCCTTGCCAGTCTCCTCCTTCCTGTGCTCCATATATTGTCAGTCTACAAGCACCACTCTCCTTGTCTCGCGGCTGTTCTGATAAGAAAAGCAGAGTGAGCCGCAAGCAGGCCACGGTGTATTGCTCCCTTATGGTATAAGGAATGAATAGTGCTTAAAGCTATTACTACTAAAATGTTCAACCCTAAATAGAACTGCACTTCTTGCGACAATTACTAGAGTGTGGCCTTCGTGCGTGTAAGCATAATAAGTCGATTCTTATTTTAAAACTCTTAATTTCTAAAGCGCCACAGGAAGCATCAAGCGCTTGTATGCATTTCTATGGTAAATAATTCTTTGAAATAGTTCTATTCCAACGTTTCTCCTTTTCTTCCGCCCAGATTCACACAAGCTACCGTTGCACAATTTTCACCCTTTCTCGCCTTTTCTAAAGCGTTTTATTTCGTCTGCGCCTCACAAGTGCATAAAATGAGTAAATGAAATGCGTAAAGACATTCGTGTGGAAATTGTTTACGAGCTCGACTTTATTTCGTGATAGCAGCATTATGGTCTCGTTCCAAACATCTTTCTGCGCGGTTGCACAAAAAGGGTGACGAAAGGAGAGATAGTAGGCGAGGGAGAGAGATAAAGGGTGCGGTAGAGAGAGAGAGGAGGGATGTGTGTGAGGTGGGGTCGGGAAAAGAGAATATGCATTGCGGATATGGGGAGAGGAAAACGAGGAGGGAGAAGAAGAAAAAAATCGCATTATATTAAGTACACGAATAAAAAAATAAAAATTGTGTGAAGAGTTAGGGGAGAGTGAGGAAGATAGAAGAGACAGTGAGAGGGAGAGACAACCAGATCCAGAGAGAGGGAGAAAGAGAGATTAGCGATCAGAGAGAGAAAAGTGGTGAAAAATTACTCTGGAGAGAGATTAAGGAAAAGAGAAAGATGGGAGAGATGGGGGGGAGACAGAACTGGGAGACAGAAATGGGAGAGAGAGGTGAAATTTCTCTGGAGTGAGATAGAAAAGAGAAGGATTGGAGAAAGAGGGAGGGCCGGAGGAGGGGAGAGAGAGAAGATATGTGACGTTGATTACTCGTGTCCGCTGTGGTGCGGATATTTCAAAGAGCCTTGGGCTTGGGGCGACTTTTTTCGCGCTGGATTGAGCCTATATCGGTGTTCGGCCAACAAATATGAAAGTAGATGGCGAGGCTTTTAGAAAGATTTCATACCTTTATATGAGTAAAGAGACCTATTGTGATTGAAATATGACGCTCAAAGAATGGATGGATGAAGCTTGAGGATAGAATCGGTCATGTATAATGCCTCTTGAAGAATACGAAGAGGTGGAAATTAAGAAGATGAGTGGAGATGGAAGAGGGGGGGGGGGGGGTGGCAGGACGTAAGGCGGAGAAATAAAGATATTCGCCCACGTAGGCCTATGTGAGGCCTGTACGAAAGCATTTTCAATCTGACGATTGTGCTTGCTTCTTTAATTCGGTTTATAACCATCGGGCATTCACCACGTTTTTATACCGAGAATATAGAAAACCTGATATAAAAAATAATATAGCGAAGGAGAAAATCATTACTCCTATTCACATTTTATTCAATTAAGTAAACAAATGAAACGGTGAAGTCGAACGTAATATTATATTTTGCATGAAAGGGCAACAAATCTACCATTACAAGAAGAAATTTATCATTCGAGGCGCTGGAAATTGCTTACAAATTCAATTTATTCGATCAGTGTATCAGCAAAATCTCCAATTTAGTTTATTTGTGGCACCAGCATGCAATCCTATAAAACGTAAGTGTTTTTTCCTCTCCGCACAAACATCCCTTCACCCTAAAACGTTAAGGGTTGGCCACTGACAAAAGGGCACTTTCAAACAAAATAATTTGTCATCATAAGAGAGTTAGAGAGAGAGAGAGAGAGAGAGAGAGAAAGAGAGATAAAGTACAGGGAGAGAATACAGAGGGAGAGTACAGAGAGATACAGAGAGAGGAGGGGTGGCCGGTATAATTATGTGACGAGGGCCAGACATTACTTTCGTGATGAAAAGAGTGTTTATAATTATTATGCACTCCACCTACTCTCTCCCCAACCATCATCAGGATAAAATTAGATGATGTGCAATGACATCTGATTTATACCATTTCACCATTTCATATCCTATGGGAAATCAGGAGTCAAACATTCAGATTTGTCATTCCAGACAAAACCAGGTGAAATACACGCTCTTACAAAAATGGGTACCGAGACATATTTAGAATTGCCGCTTTTTCCCCTGTATATAGAACAACATAACATGAAATACAACGTTGCACGTCCGAGCTTTTTTATTCTTTTTTTTTTTTCTTCAATATCTGCGCAGAAGCTTGAAAATGTGAAACAAAATACTCGAGATAAATCACCTCCTATCTATTATCCTTAAATGTATTATACCTTCTCCCCCCCCCCCCATCTCTCTCTCTCTCTCTCTCTCCCTTTCCCCCTACTCTCACCCTCTCACACGAAGTTTCATGAAATACCTAAGCTAACATTCCTACCTTAATTGTAAACACGTATCATATCAAATATTAATAACCAATTATACACATCATACCAACTGTTGTTAACATTAGTAAATAATACCAAATTTGTTTCACTTTATAAAGATTCATAGAAGTCTTAATTCCGTTGGAGGAAATGTTTTGAAAGTGAAATCCGCAAAATTAGTATTACAAAAACCCATTCCTAAGTTGATGTCAATGTACGAGAATCAGTTGTAAAGAAGAGTGCAGCTATGAAAAATCGAATCGAAACGACTGACACGATTGTAACATAATGCCAAGTAACATTTCTTCAATAATTAACGAATAGTCGGAACATAATGATGGAAAGGTGGGAGTGTGTGAACCCTTGCCATCCAATAGCTGCCCCAATGACACCGCATTAGTCGGTCAACCACTCATAAAAGGTGACATCTCACACTGTTGGTTAATTAGAAACGCATCTTATTAATGGGGTTTGTGATGATCTCAGCGAGCAGACATCCCGAATGATTAAAGACCGAAGGCTGACTCAACCCTACAGTCTTACAGTGATGGACGATGGCGGCTTACGCTCCTCTTAATTTCAACTTAGATGAAGTCTGGGGTTGACTGGAGAAAGAGAGTTTGAATTACATCTTATTCATAGTCAGCAGTTAACCTCCGCTCAATATTATCAATGTTATACCAATGCCATCCACTACAGGCACTACATGCAGCTTATTTCCTCTTAAATATCATGCATTTATGACTAACGCGAGAAAAGGGATTCCTCTAACACCATATAAACTGACAAAGGTCAAGGTTCTACATGAATATTAATAGAGCCTACTAATAAATGTGGATCCGCCCTTTCAGTCTACCTTTTCTTTCGGTGACAACGCGTTAAACCGTGGAGCTGCATCTCCATTGCAAAATAAGGAGAGGGTATTTATCTAATTTGAGAAGGGTTCTCTTTGTTATTCAGTTCCCGCAACAGAGAGGCATTTTAAGACAAGTTACAACATCAATACAATCAGATCGTCCATTAACAATATTCAACATCACGCGTCGTGCGGACATGACCCGACTACAATATCGATTGCGAGAATAGGAAACGGAAGTTAACCCTGATAGCACGACGTAAAAAAGAAGAAGATGGAATCAACAGGACAAAAAGAGCAAGCACAATGCTTCATCTCCAAATTAAGTAAAGAGAAATCAAAAGGATAAAAGACTGCATCTAAAAGTTTCAACAACAACCACACTCTTCTCATCAATACCTCACTTGCGATAAGTGGCGTCATAATGGAGGCGACTTCTAAATGATGATGACTATCTCCATAGCTACGGTTAGCACACATTTTAAGCGACCCGTGGAGAAATGGGAAGGAATACTGTTCCCGCTCATTTACGTTAGACAAAATCGTGAAGGTGGATTTAAAGTTAAAGGATTTATAGGGGTAAAACTCGGCCATGACTGTCATCAGTACAAAGAGAAATGATAGGCAATGGCACGCTAGATAACGAAAAAACATGAAAACAGGGAACATTTCACGAAACCATTAATTTTCAAACTCTATCCCGCCCTAAACAAAAACATTATAATAAAATAAATGATATGATTTTGTATCTTTCTCTGTAGAGACAGTCTTTCACGTTTGCTTCATTGCACAATTTTATAATTGTATGTATTTCAGCCTCTTTAGTCTTTTCAAGTTCGGCATAACACAGAGACCTCTAATTTATCAAGCTGTTGAATTGTGCATAATTTTGGAAACATCGTTATTCGGTAGTTTTATGGCTAATATGTGACATAGCATCCTTTAATGTCTTGATCTGATACTCTAAGAGCCTTAATGTCTGACCGAGTCGGCTAAGTGAAAACCAAACAGCACTTTAATTTATAACTAGAAATATAAATCAAATAGTGACGCGAACTACAGGGGTAAGGGGAAGTACCATTTGAAGAAAAAAAAAGGAACGAAATGGGATAAAATAGGCAGGGGAAATTTTTGGGGGTCTTCCGCCTAAGTTCTTCAGGACTTAATTTAATATAGTGCCCTTTATCAAGGGTCCACGAATTTAAAATGTGAACAGATTCTCCCTCACATGATGCCCACTGCAGACGTTGCGTCACGTACCTGACCTACATTACATGTATACATTAACTACGTCTCAGACGGGTGCGGTTTTTGAAGATCCATGTCAGAAAGATGGCTTACTTCGAACCATCGGGTCATCGCGTCGGGTCGGACGGTCGCGTTACCCGACTTTTGTGATCACCCTACAACAAATCTACGAAAGGTCGCATGATCTGTAGTTTTAGTATCGCGAAAGGTCGTGTAACGCAACCACCCGAAAGGACGCGATGACCTGATGGTTCGAAGTAAGTCCCACAGCGATATTGTGTTAAAAAAAAAGTAAAATGAACAGTGCAAATATTAGGGTGAATGACTGGTTCATATACTAATTACCTACATAGGCTTCATTAGCGTAGGTAATTACACAGTCGAAGTGATGCCCCGTGTGCAATATCGCACTTTTAATTACAAGGTCTAATGCATATAACCAAAAGGAAACGAAAACTAGCCGATGAAAATGTGTAAAAGATCGCGAAAACTCGGTCGTTCTGTTCCCTTTGAGGCGGAAATTTTGTTCGAATTTGTCCTTAATTAAGGAAAAAGTGCACAAAATTACTGATAACGAGATGATATACACTTTTGATTACGACATTGACTAATTTGACAGGTTTCTGAGCTGATATTCATTATTGACTGCAGGACGATGTGATGTTAGTGCTCCCTCGCGGCGCCATTTTGCCTGGATACGCCACTGGTTATAAAGGTGAAGGCTTGATTTAGTAAGCAGTATATCAAAGAGGCATAGCAGAGGTACATGTACTGGTTAATCATTGGTCGCATATTGTTTCTGTTGAAGGAAAGGGGCGCACATAAATCCCGTTCGTTGGCTTGCACACTCATAATTGTTCTTGAGACTGGCAAGGATATAATAACAAGCGAGTCACCAATATCCATTTTCATGGGAGGTGTGATGGAGTTTGATGTCAAACTGATACCTATCCGATACTCCATCAGAGTCCATCTCATTCAGACCATTTCTTGAAGAACGTGTTACACAGCAGATTCGAAACACATAATGTTGTAAAAGACAGGTTTGGAATGTACTACACTGTTCCATGAATAAAAACTCGATATGTTTCTGGAATTGTAATATTTAATATCCATGATAATACCCATGTTATATAATATCCATGATATATAATATCTATTTAATATCCATGATTATGATGAATTTCATGAACTATTTTGTGCTTTGCATATATTTAGGGCGAACAAAGTATGTCGGTAAAATTTTCCAAGACTTTACTCTCAAGTTTGTGGGGTCAAGCAAGATATTTAAGACGTTTGATCATGGTTATTGTTGTAGTTCGCTACTGTGAAATGAGTTAAAATTTCAATACAGGGCTGGTAAACTCCATACATTTGGTTAATTCAGTTATTTTGGTATCCAGCTGCCTTCAAGCTCCGATAATTTATCCTATCCCCCGTTTGATGACAAACACAGATCACTACGCACTTGTTTGTGAGCACATGCTCTCCTTCTCCTCCACTCTTGCTAGCCTCTGAACGACCTTACATGTCTATCATCTTGATTAGTTGACGAAGCGACATGACACGATAGAACAGAGATCCCTTCTCCCCCCTCTCATTTTGTCCCTCTCTCTCTATATATATTGAGCGCCAATATCTTGCCTGTCAACTCTGGTGATGAACAGTTCAAACTCATGGCACCTCAGGTTTACACGCTTCGAATGACTTTCGTCTCTTCTGCTTGTTTATCCTTCGATTCGAGAGGCCTACTTAAAGTGAAACGCGCTCGCAACCTCCGAACGTCGATCTACATTATTAAAACGATTTTGTAGAAAAAGCAGTTTTCACAGTAATAAGTGGATAATTGGTACTAAAAACAAGGGACTGACTTCAATCAGGCTGACACTTCGGAAGGTATACACGGTTTTAAATATATTATAATTGTGAACTCTCAAGTTTTGCCCCCCCCCCCCCACCTCTCCTAAAAATGCACAGGTTGACAACTATTTTGTACTACAACTTTCACTAGAAAGGCCATTATGACCGTGACATGCGAAATGAAACGGTTACATGCAGTTAACATTCTCCATAAGAAAAATAGGCAGCCATTCTAGAGGCATACATACCCCTGACACCCCCCCCCCCCCCAAACAACAAAAAAGAAAAAATGGCGGATGCGCATCCAGCTTTATACAGTATACGATCTCAAATGTTTCTAACTGTTATTACACACATGGAGACATTCGTTATAACCGTAATTAAAAAGTCACATTGCACAATAGTTCCCTGTAATTCATGAGACAGTCAATAATGTGCAATTGTGCATGTTTTTAGAAATTGGCAGCTGGAATTAAGAACGAGAAATGTCCTCTCCGACGACAGATCAATCTTACCTTCCACCCACACAGTACAGATATAGCGTTTATTGAATATGATATGTCAAATATACATGCAGTATAATACTCAACTCACATTTATTGAAACACGAAGGCATTCAAGATAATTATGTTGGTCGGAGAACTGATAAGAGTTTACATGACATAATATGCAATCACACTGTTTACGGGTAAACAATTATTGGTAAAAATAGGTTAGATTGATGTGACGTGAATACTGTAGACATGCGTGTCAATACCAGTACATGATAGGCCTACACATTGGACTAGCCTCACCGTTCTTTTATTGTAACCAAAACTCAAAGGTGGATTTCAAATACAAATAAAAATACAGATACAGATACATAACAATGCTACACATAATGTACTCAAAGTCAAATAAACCGTAGAGTCTGATACATAAATATATAAATAACAACGTGCTTTTTTTCTTCTAGCGACCTTCCACGTTCCCTCCTTTTCAACAGTTTTCTTTCAATACACGTCTTACGAGCACATCCCCCGCCCACTCTACTTCCTCAACTTTCTGTCCTATCCACCGTTTTCTTAACATCTGTATATCTAGTATCTACTCTATCACTATTATCAATCAAAATGCCGCCTACTCGTAGAATATTGCTACACATCTCGTCTTGGTACCTGGAATTATACTAGAAATCGAGATGTCTCATATAAAGTCATAATAGTTGAAAGATTTGGTAAATAGCAAATTTGTTGATACGTTTAGAAACATCTCATATTTCAGATAGCATATGATGCATTCTTTGCCCCCACCCCAAGCATCTGTAGGCCCATTGGATATGCTTTTCATCACTTTACAGATGTCTATCTTGTCTATAATAATGGTCCAATCATGGCAGGAGGGAAAGAGGGAACGTCTGGCGGGAGGAAACTCACAGGTGTGGAAGTTTGCTCAAGATGTTTGCTCGTGCATTTCTACGTATTCCAAAGCCGTGAAAAGGTTCAAATCAGGATTAGGGGGCCAATCCTGGGCTTTGTCCTGGTCAATGGGTAACAATGTATCCCCGTTGGTATGTTTACTGGGTCAACGCAAGGCCTCCGATCCCTACACATACTTGAGACCAGTTTGCGTTGGGTAAATGCTAATTGTTGGTATAGCCTTCGTGCTTTTCAGTACTCACGAAAAGCTCTTGTTATTCATGGGGATGAATCGGCTATAATTACGTCGAAGAAGCGGGCATTGTAAGCGGTCATAACTAAATGCTATATTAAAGGCCTACATTAGGCCGTTCAATTAATGTGCGAGGTTATATCGAGCTTCTCAAGAAAAGAAATGAATGTAAGTCATGTTAACCTTTATCTCACCGGTTATTGACCAATCCAACAGCAAGTGCTTCAGGCTACAGAGGACGCAAGTTTTGCTTATCTATATAGTTTCGAACATTTTCATTCTTGGTGAATTTTTAAATAAATCTAGATCCTATACCAGTATCTTATTTGCCTTAATAAAAACAACTCTTGGGACTTACGAGTCTGAACTCACGAATGACAAAGCTGCACTCGTTATATAGGACACATGACGCTTCCCCATCTGTTTTTCACTCTTTTGTTTGAGAATTTTGTTTCCCGCCCGTCATATGAAAATCTCGCGTTGAACGTGAGTTAGACTGTACTTCTGAAGCACGTGGGAATATAGCCACAGTCAACGAAAAGAGCATTTGAGATCAAACGTCCAGAATAAATATTGATCGAAACATTATGCACATGAGATAAAAAGGCAAGTTTAGCTTCCTGTGCACTTTAAACTTTGTACTTACTGAAAGGCTTTGTTCGACTGTGTAATGGGTACACGTGTCTTCAGGCAGCTGCAACATATAGCTCATTATCAGATACGGCATGAAATAATTATAACTCGTATGAGTTGAAGATAGATAATTACTGTATGGCACACACTGTCAATTATGATGAATGGGGGCGGGCAGACGTAATGTATTCGCCGCGAATTAGCTTAAGTTCGTCAATAATTCAATCAACTACTAGTTTATCATATTATAAGTCGAATATTGTCGAACAAATCTAAAATCAAAAGGCTCTATAGTTTCACAGACGATGCGTCGAGTTTATCTTTAATAGCAAAGTAGAATCATCTTCTCGTTCGTAAACGAGACGTGGGCGTGCATTGATGTCTCTCGCTTGAGATACACGAGCTATTCCTAAAAATCAGGCAGCCTGGCTTCCCCTCAACCCGTACCGTTTCTAATAGATGCACAGACAGGCAATCCATCTGGTGACTCAGTTTAAAGTAACACAAATCACTACGAGGCTATTATAGAAACATGAAGAAGAACATCATTACCATTGAAAACATTTTTTCTTCATGGAAGTATAGCGCTTCCAACTACAAAATCAGGTACTAACATGGCCTCGTTAATGGATTTAACCCTACTAGAACCCTTTTAGCTTACCTATCCATAACCAGGGGTCGTTCTCGAAGACAGGTTGCATTTCAGGAGGCATTGCTGGGTATCAACATGTAGACACTAATGACGGTTGCATGCTGGTGCTCTCATAACATACGAGAGAGAATGTCATATTGGCCGTCTTCTCGCAACAGTTCCTCTTCAAATGAATGCTAACCGCTGATGAGTGGTGTAACTTATGACCCGTGGCGGCGCTGCTCTAATCTTCGTCCTTTAGGGTAAGAAGGGCTCGTCCGGACCCTCCTACCATGGTAGGCCCATGCTCCTACCAGCTCGACTCAACTCTCTTTTCTCGTAGTTATCATAAACAATTTGATGGTGCAATTATGACGGGACGAAGATGAGCCTTCCATTGTGTCTCGTAACATGAAATACCGCTATTTTACGACAACACTTTTGAGATATAATGTTAATTATAAAGTTAAATAAATTCTAATTTAGATGAAAGTAATATCTAACTATCATAAAACAGTGCGAGTCTTCTCAAGTTATAGTTCTATGTTGGCGCCAATCACAACTGGGGGAAGGGTGGGGGATGCATTTAATAACTTATTCACATTATTGCTGCTAACATCAAAGGTTAAAAGATTATGAATAACGTTCATCTCCATCAAACAATTGAGTGATACCTGTATATATTGGAGATCAATGAAGCATAATTCCTGGATTTTCTTCAATAATGTTTTTCTGAGAGAAAGGTTATAGCATCAAAGAGATCAACTTTGATGATTTTGATTGACAGGCCATTAACGCATTAGATAATGAGAATACCGCGTGACAAGCAAAAGTCTGAGGGATTGTACTGTCAGAGAATGGTGTTATATATAAAATTATTTTAATATTATTTTCAAAAAGTTCTCGTTTCATTTTCAGTATATTCCTGATATACCTCTGCAAACGAATTTTCATGTATTATCATGTAACACATCAATGATAAATATGAAGCTTCAGCCCATAAGATTACTAACATGTTAAGTGAAGAGGCCTATACGCTTGAAAACGATAAAAGTCGCGAGTAGTATACAATATTAGAAGCCTCGTTTCTAATGGCACTCGATACACAGCTTACATATTTTACTAGGAGATTGTAAACAAATTGTAATTGAAAAATATTGACCACATTTGAAAAATACTAAGACTAAAATAATTGAGTCAGGTAAAACTTTACATTTCATCCAACACAAATTCTCATGACAGATTGGTTTAATAATTATTTTCTATGTTTGGTGCCTCTTAATGAATCAATTTGTTTATATTAAATGTTTTATAATGAAAAGTACAAGTAAATAAGTAAATAAAATAGTTTCATTTGTCCAATCCATTTTTACATAGTAAATTTGCACCCACGTCATCCGATAGGGGAGGTAACATTTTCGTCAACAAGTCAAAAAAGTTTTGTTCTACAGAAAAGGGCTCATTAGTATTCAAAATACTAGCGTAGACATAAAAATTCACTTGTCATTTGAAAAGGAGTCCTTGGAAATTATACTGCCTCACAACGATTTTGAAATGAATGCATACAGATGGGCAGATTTTAAAAACAACAAGAAATGTGAAAGTTGAAATAATGCATGATGTCTGCTTTTATGCCTGGGGCTGACGTGACCGTAGTATGAATAATGAATAATGTATTACGGTGTTAACTACTAAGATGTGTATAATATGTATGTACGACTTGCAGCATATTAGAGACAGTAGAGAAATAAAATTCATATTTTTCTTTCGCCCATCTTGCTAAAGCACTTCTTTAAGTTGTCGAGGCATTGAACCATATGGACTTGTAGATTAGATAAACCAAATTTAACCTTTTACTAAACTCAAAGCGTAAAGTCTTACATTGATATAATACCTATGATTAAAAAAGTGTGATAATATACAAACAATTTTATGGTCACTAGGTCCCAGATTTCTGATGGTTGCGCTTCAAGAGGAATAAGATAATTTGTCAATACTATTCAATAACTGTTCAAATTGGATATAATCACTTGATTCTAAAGAGTGTTCTTTAAATAGAAATTCTCGTTCAAGTCCTTGTCCTCGCTCCTCTTCACTTCTATACCACTTCCGCTGTTTCTCTTATTCAAGATAAACCACACATTTTACCCACTGATATCAACCAACAAAATCAATAGAACGTTATTAACGCAGGTTTGCATCCCAATAAAAACCAGTTCTTCTATATAAAGCGGGTTCTTTTGTATTTCTAGCTTACGCTTTTAGCTATCTCAGGCCAAATTCCCGCGATGCAGATAATTAAATAATATTTAAAAGGATATCTAGGCTTGATAGGGGTAATGCATTTGACACAGCCATCGGTGAGGAAAAAATTCCACCACTGATAATATCTTGATATACGTGTGCATCATAATAGAATATTTCTGAAGTATTTCCATGTCATTTATTGATAGGTGGAGAAAGTCTACATCTACCTGCGAGCAGACATTCAGGGGGGGGGGGTGCATGCACCATACACATTAGTCATATTCTGACTATCTCCACCGAGATCCTAGAAAAGTACGTGTGCCATTCCCTCATCGCTTCTTCCTTCTATTCTTTTCTTTTCTTGCTTTTTCATCGCTTCAACACCACCATCGTGATCATCTGGATCCATCTGTTCACGACCCAAGAGAGGTAATCTTGATGAAATGATTCTTAATCTTGCCTTGGGGTTCGTTTTTCAATGATGGAAGATTCTTACAATGAGGGAGATGTGTCACAGGAATAAATATAGAAAACAAATACAGGTATCAATACATGTATCTTACATGCAGAAAATGTACTACATGCATTGTAAAATATTGGAACGTATTACACATGTACTTAGTTTAGATACCAACGGAATACATTCAGAATTTGTCTTCAACTTTTTGTCTTCTTTTCCAATATCAGTTTTTATAAAACCCCGAATTGACATTAATTTGTTAGTAGTCTATATTTATTCCGTATTTCTGCTTTGTTCTTGTTAATTTCCCCCCTAATGTTTATTATGCCAATAATGTGTTGAATAATTTTTATCGTATATATTTTGTTGTTTAAGGAGATGTGGAAATAAATCAACTCAATTCAATTTATTATGATCATGCATTAATAATTGTACACGTATTACACGGCTAACCTGCATGGTTTTCATTTTAATGTTCATCTCATTTGTAACCCTGGGCGAAAATTTAAGCGGTGCCCAATCGTACACATAGCATTGGAATATAGCTATATGACAGAGAGTAATGGAGAGATTGAAAGAGGGGAGGGGGAAAGAGAGGGAGAGAGATGGAGAGACACGCAGAGATAGAAGGAGAGGGGGTAGTTGGACAGGATACAGAGAGACATAGAGAGGGATAGACAGACACACACAGATAGACGGAGAGGGGGGGGGGGGTTAAGAGGAATATAACATGAGGAGGGCGGTTAGCTATTATTACATAAGTCATCTTGGGGAGGATAAGTTGATGATATCTTCACAATCAGTTAGCTTCAGACACTGCAGAGACATCGAATTATTCGATGACCTTTAAGTCATGTGACTGGTCACATGATGTCTATAAGCATTAAAAAGGAATCAGTAGCAAGAACTTGATGTCGATAAACAGTTGCATGCTCGCATTCACACCAATCAACGCCTGCATAAACATTCTTTTAAGAATGTAATAACATTTGGAACCATCGGGGTGGAGGGGGGAGAGACATGAATAAATCGAAAGTCTAATGTTATGAGAAATGATATTTCGCAATCGAAATTTCAAATACAAATATTGACATTTCTCAGTCTGTGTTGACTTGAAGTAATGTGAAATTTCATGGGTTTTCTCTCTCCAAAATAATGTTGTAATCGAGCATAAAGGGTTGCACAAATTATGAAAAAAAATTGTTTAATTCTAAAAAATCACACTTGTTAAAATAATCTTTGGAATGGGATTATTTACAAACGAGATAAAGAAAAGAAATAAGTTCATGTGTCTGTGAGAAATGATATCGAGTTTTAAAACTATTTGGTTCTTTTCATGACGGCTGAAAATGAAATCGAAATGATAATATGAATGATTATATATGCATAGTTGATTTAAAGAAGCAAAGGGAAAGTCGTATTTCATTTCAAGATGAGTGTATCTCACCTGCACGTTATCTTGTCCTTCCGTTTCTTTATTCTCGTCTCATTTCGATTACTGGTAATAACTGGAAGAAACTGGAGCTTTCGATTGTCTTTTCAGCATCCTCGTAAGGCCATATTTGGTGTGAAACGAATCACCATGGTGCTCTTCGCGCAGACGAACACCCGGTCGCAGTGGTGACGAATTTCCCGCCAAAACACCTTTCATCTGGTTGGCAGAGAGGAGAGTGGAGGAGAAAACGAGCGGATGAAAATGTGAAGATGGAATTTTACGAGGAGGGGAGTGGCACCTCAATTGATCGGGCTTCGAAAAGAATGACGCCGTTTTGTTGGCGAATATCACGGCCTCTAGCTCACAGTCGGGTTTGTCAACGAGGTTCTAACGATCCGTGGTCGTATAATATGATCAGCGCACACGATGCTGTGACTGAGAGCAAGATGCACAAACAGACTTCTTTGATATCGCATGGGAGAGTTTGAGAAAGAACACGCTTCAATGACGTGCTTACTGTATTAAGGACATACGAGTGAACATGCTCTCTTCGCGTCGTGGTAAAGGCTCAGATCGTGGTGCAAATTATGCCGGCTGCTTCGGCATATTATTTTGTATTTTAAGTTTAATTTCTGTCATACCATGGCGGCCAAGCATGATTCAGTACAGAGCACGCTCCGATGATTACTTATCAAACCTACAATCGACCTCAGTCGCATCGTGCAGTCATGATGCCCGTATAGAGTTGTTTCTTTAGAGCAAAGAATTACTAGTCACGCATAACTCCTTGTTCGTAGTTGCATTAATGACACAAAAAACATTCCCAATGCTGACGTACTAGCGTATTTTCCCCGTCATTAACGGGATCAAATTTATTGTGCGGACGAATATTTAACCTCGTTAACATAAAGTAATTAAATAAGGGCAACTACGTAAATACTGTATGGTGTATTTAGGATTTATCATATTCGGAACATACTAAAAGTATAACCAGGTTTTCCCTTTTCCAAAATTGATGTGAACAATTAAAAAATTGCAAATTGATTTCGAATCAGATTGCTATTTTACTTCAAATCTCCTCTTGGAAACGATGAAAGCCATGTAATATGAATGATGTAGCATTTTAAAGTCAACAATTAAGTCCAGTGGCAAAGCATGTGTACTCTTGTGTGACTCTTGAGCCTTTTGAGGAAGCACCAGCATCGTGGTTCTTGAATGAAGAGTGAATAAATCAAGGTGGCGGGAGGTCGTATATATACATGTAGCCTTTTCTCTTCACGATCCATATTAATCCCCTCTCGTTTTTACTTTCTCATTTTCTTTTCCCCCTTTTCCACCATTACTTTTGGGGCGTGCTCCCCTGTGCCCCCTGTAGCCACGCCAGTATATTTAAGCTACATGTATTACCATAATGTCTCTCAATCCAAATAAAGGAGTAAGACCAGAAAATATGATATCCTAGATTCTTGCACTTTTATGATTATACGGTCTGGTATAAATATGCTGTGCTTAGTGCATGCACGAGTGATGCCCTCAGAGTTCAGATCAAGGAAGCGATAGTTCTCGCCCACTAATCCTCATATAAGCTGATCTCCCTGACCAAAACCAATGCCTCGTGACACTTCCAATTTCATTCAATCCCTCTTTCTTTTATTCTCTTTAGGAATAGAGTTATTGCTAAACCAGTTTCTGTCAAGATTTGTTACGCTTCTGTTGGGATAGAATATTGGCATTAAGGGTAAAGTTGTAATGGATTGGATTTGATCTAAGGGAGAGGGGGGGGGGGGGGGGGGGAAGGCGCTTTTGAGGTAAAGGATGCCTTCAGATTTTTCTAGTGTTTTTAAATTACTATCATTTTTTAATCCATGCCTATGAGATGCTGGTGGTTTCTGTATACAAAGAAATGTGTGAGAAAGACTTGAGTACCGTGCGTACCGTGAATAAATTTATAATATGACATAATCTCAGAAAATACAATAAGAATATGCCACGAAAAGATAACAGCTTAGATGGCGCCCTTTTCCTCGCTATATCTACTTCATAACGCCTTTTTATTCATATATGTATTTTTTTTTTGGGGGGGGGGGGGGAGGAGGGGCACAAAACTTCTACTTTTGAACCGTATAATTATGCTAGATTATTAGGTTTGTTGATGTCACAAAGTCAGTAATACTGTTATGTGATTGGATAACCCCACATTTAATTCACACATCTATCGGACGTTATCATGCTCCATTATTCTCCTCCATCTTAATAATACTTCCCCCTTCATCATGTAAAGTGCAACGATGTACCGAGGCCACAATGGGAGATGACTAAATCCTAGAACAAAAAAAATAAAACATCGCTCAAAATGAGCGGCTCGTAGATTTGTGAAGCAATCCCTTAGCCCCTTCCTCCCGCCATTCAAGAATAATGAGACATAATGTATAACATGTCGCAAAAGCTTTTTGGTAGATTAATTTTCAAACAAGTAGATTCTATGGGGAGCTTTCATACTATCTCTGTGTTTACCATTTGATCGTGCCTCTGGTCTATGAGGCGCCACCCAGTACATTAAAGGGATACATCACTTTAACTAGCTTTCATCGAGATATGCTCAATCAAAATTAAAAAATAAACAAACATGCATCTATCATATAGACGTACATCTATAGTATATTCACCAGGTTTGTTAATTTCACCGGCGAATATTGAAGATGACTCTAAAAAGACGGCTAGGATATTTCTTTTAAAAAGTAGTACTAACTTATATTAGCAAATGGATGTAAAATAAAATACACAGTAACATCTATAATATCTTGTGTAGCTGCTACAAACATCTCTAAATATACAGTTCGAATATTCTAAATGTAGGCCTATTATAAATTTAAATTTGGACACGACAATGTCTAATTCAGCATCAGTTTGTCTTGTCCAATCGTTAAACTGTAAACATTTGGAAACGGGATAATCTGTTAATAAAATAAAATAGTTTTTTCATTTTGTTTTAGTACATCATTATGCACTTTTAATATGCCATTAAATTATATTTGAAAGTAGTCTATGTATCAACAAGCTAATTTCACAACCCCTCCTTCCTCTCTCTCTCTCTCTCTCTCTCTCTTTCTGTCCTCTATCTCCCGCTAACCTTCCTTCTCTATCTTTCTATGTCTGTCTCTCTCTCTCTCTCTCTCTGGCTCCAAATTATAAACACTCCTCTCTCTCTTCCTCTATCTAGCTATTGATCTTTCTTCCCTTCTCTTATATTCCCCATCTCCATCTCTCTCTTTCCCTATCGCTTTCTCCCTCCCCTTCCTCTCTCTCCCTCTCTCTCTCTCCGCTCTCCATCTCTCTCTGTCTCTATCTCTTTCTCCCCCTCTCTCTCTCTTCTTCTTCCAATTCTCACTGAAATCAGGACTGATGTATAGAGACAAGATTGCAAGCAAACTCAGCACACCTTCTAACCCGCATGTCTGGAGGTAGACCGCACAGCAGATTAATATCAAAACCTGCTCATCCCAAAATGGTTAATCTCCCGTGTTCAGCTGAACTAGTTCAGAAAATTCTCAATCTTTGAAGATTACTCGACACGACAGAACTTCATGAAGTACAGGAATAAGCTTTTCTCTTCTGTCAAAGAGAAAATAATTTCTCCTCCTTGAACTAAAAAAAAGTGGGGGAATCTGCTCCATTTTTGCAAATTGTAATTATGCAAATATTGATATTTCAAACATAGTTATGATCCATCCTTGCCCTCAGTGTGATGATGCTTACGAGGTGAGCCACGTTATTGCCGCACACTAACACTTTTCAAGTAATAGTATATAAACCATTATTTGCCTCAACAAAAGTTTTGAGTGGGGGAGCAAAATGAGGACAACGGAAATATTGGGAAAGCAACTTTTTCTCGATTCCACAACCTAAAACACCTACATTTCTTACCATTCTACCTTGCTTAATAAAAATTATGGTTAGCTTTGTGATAGTTTTTTTGGGGGTAGGGGGGTGGCCAGGCGCGCGTCCAGGATTTCTTAGGGGAGGGGGCCCATTTTTTTTTTTTTTTTCCTCCCGAAAATTTGAAAATCGCGCCGGCCGAAAAGTCGCTCAGTGGGGGAGGGGGGGGGGGGGGGGGGGGAAGTGAGCACATTTTTTTTTTTTGGCTCTCGAAAATTTAAAAATTCGCACCCCCCCCCCCCCTTGAGCGCCAGGGGGGGGGGCCGAATATTCGCTCAGTCCAAAAAGGGAAGGGAAGGAGGGGGGGTAGGAGGGGGAAGGGGGAAGGAAGCTAGATGCTCTCATAGTTTGCTATAGATTTTGGTTATAATTTCAGATCTTGATTGTAAAATCAGGCTTTCCAGTTCTGCATTTTAAATTACACTTTTGAATTTGCAAAGCCACAGTAGAATGAAACTATTTTTGTACAACTGTAACCCTTTCATTACTGATGATATATCATTTCTGCTGATGTTAATAACTCTCCTTTCTGTGCTCTTCCTCGAGGCCCCAGCTTAAGATGCAATTAAGATACGTAATACCCATTTTCTTCCATCGAATGCCAAATTTAGCAATTTATAGGCTTGTTATAAGTCGAGTGATCAACCAAGTGTTTCGTGCTTATCATCAAGTATACCGTGTGACAGGCAGGAAATGGAGATCATCTCTAACAATGATTAATTATGACTAACTTAAGTCTCCTTAATCACCCTTTCATCTAATACTGGGGTTTGCATGCGAATCCCGAGTCCACGTACACAATTTCCATAATTCAGGAACTGGATACCCCCCTGCAAGAATCATGGCTCATGTTAACTACCATTCCGCGATTAATATATGTAATTGAAATTGATGGAAAATAATCAGACGTGATCTCTCCGCTTCCTGTCACTGTAAATTATGCTAGGGGTTCAACAAGGGTATATACCCTGGCTGAAATGTTCCACTAGAAAACAATGAAACAGCAATTTTCGATGAAATTACCAGGTACCGACACAACTGTCTCTGTGAATTTACAACAGCGCTCATTTATTAAACCGAGTTTAAGAATTATGCAACACATCGTGTAAGGGAACTCCATATTTCATTTACATTGAATTTTGATCGTTTCTATAGTATAGTGTGAAGGGTTTTCTTCTGACTACTAAATTTCACTTAGATTCCATCTTTTATGGTTTCAGACATATTCTTGCTCAGTGACGTGCCACATCAAATATTCACCCATCTATATAGCTACAGGAAACCTATATAGATGCACCTCTATCATTTTTCATAATCACCCCCGATACGAGTAAAAGACAATAAATGTTTCTACATGGTTCAACAAACGTATTATAATCATCCAAGTCTGTGAAATTTTCTACTTTAAAAAAAAAACAATATAAAAAATTAATATAAAAACAACTTGATTAGATAGAAAAGGAATATGCTATTTGCATGCAGGTTATTGCACCCTGAACAGATAAGAATGCATATTTGACTTAAGATCTAAATGGAAACGGGGGGAGGCCGGGGAAATAGTGCCATTTAAACCTCATATCTGAATCATATCATAAAACAAAGTTGCTGATTTTATTGATTCATTATAGATAATGAACCATATATCATTCATGTCAAGTCAATAATGAGGGTCACAGGTAAATATGAACCCTGCAGACTGATAACAATCAGACATATCTACTACATCGTTTCATGACTTGTTTACAGAGAACACTATTTGAATGACACGCAGTAAGTGCACTAGACATGCTGTATGGGGACGAACTTTGTATCATTCAGTTTCAGAAATCAATGAACACCAACGTGATATGTGCCGAATATGGCAAAGGATATATAATAGAAATGTTAATACGATACATTAATCATTTTTCCATATTTACTGTGTTTATATCGCTTTATATAATCAGATCATAGATCGCACAATACATGAAAGGGCAGTCCAACCTTTCCAATAATGTATTTGTATGAAAGCGGAAAAATAAGAGAAACTGAATGGCGGAAGTTTGAAATCAATCCGACCAATAGGAAAACTATTGTTTGAAATGTGAGATCACTTAAACTACGCGAATCTCAAGTCGGCCATTTTTGGTACTGGATTGTGATTTGTCTGCTTTCTTTTAGAGCAGTTTGCTATCAGGTTTGGTTTTACCTTCAATACTTCATTCATATTACCTCATTATTTTTGTTAAATGATCTGTAAAATTGAGTGAACGATTTATTATAATTAGAAGTCATTTCACTTGAATTTTGTTTAATAATAAGGTGGGGAGAGAAGACGAGAGGGGGGGGGGGGCGTCAAGAGTAATTCAGAATTCATTTTTCCTGGGAACCACTACTCTTTTTAGAGTGGAGGGGCTTGTAATTATGTGCAAATCTGATCTTAAAGAATGTGAAACTTTAAAACCCTGCCATGATATAGAGTGATCAGGTGTTTTCAAATTCATATCATTACTCAGAAACTATATGGAACTAAAACCAAATAATTCGGAGTTAATTGGCTTTTATCGCAATGACGTATTGTTACCGACAATTCAAAGTATTGGAATAGTAAATGTCATTATTTTTTAAACAACTCCACTATCTAAACAAACAAGTCTTATTCATTCCTTCGTGAAAGTACAGGGAAGTACAGTATATATCCCAGCAAAGCATAATTATTAACCTCACATTCTTTCAGCATACAATATCATGTATAACTCAATCCGCATGTAGTTCACAATTTGCACAATGACAAATGCAAACAGTTAGATCGAAATAGGTCAGTATTAGTTGACTTATCAAACATACTTGACAGTTAATTGACTATGCGATATATATCAGCAATTTGAGATCAGTTTACTTATGTGCATCTAAACGGTCTGTTCTCGTGCAGATAGTCGCATTCATGTTGTACATATACTATTGATTTTTGCTGAATTCTAAATGATCATTTTGAACAATAACAATTCATTATCAATGTTGGCACGCTGTTGGTAAATGCCTTTCTCTACGTGATCGTCACTGAATTCATCACTGTGACAATGCATTTATCAGATTTTGAAATACATACAGAATCCATTCGAAGATATCGATTCTTGTCTCTTTTTCAATGTTATTTTTTAATCAGATGTATCTTTTCATTAATTACCATTTTCTTTTCCTATCTGAATGATGACATAAATGAAAAGAATATTGTCACCTTGCTTGTGTTTCTAAACAGTCTTAATTAATTTTTGGAAGTTTGATCTTTATCAATGTGAAATCATTATAATACCCATTGGTATCCACTGATTGTATTGATGGTGATGATGTTTTTTATGCTGGGATATAAAAAAGTAGGCCTTTTTATTATTATACAATTATATCTTTCACTAGGTATGTATAAGAACAATTATTCGAGATTATACGTATATTCATAGGATGCAGGATAAATTAATTTTCATTTAAGGTAATCACCGTGGAATTTTGTATCATAACCCGCACATAATCTCTGGATGTAGGTTACGCCAGCTTGAAAAATGACCTTGAACTTGTAAACTGTTTTTCCCCTTTTTTTTTCTTCCTTTGGTCTATGCTTGAAATAGATCGACGACTCATTCTCGGCTCATTGATTCCACAGAGAAAACACGGCAGACCCCCTGCTTCCTCCCCAAAATACTTTCATACATGTATTACCAGGGAAAGAGAAGGAATTATCGGTTGTAATTAAATGTTGATTTTCCGTCACTTTTAATGAAAACACAGCACGTGTACGGTTAGGACGCCACCTGCCGCATAGTTAAGTCCAATCAAGCGTGAAGTTATTCCTGATAAGATCGGGCAATTTAACCCTTATACTACCATCTCAAAAGTACGTCATTCGAAATTGCAATTGCGGGCCACAGTGGATTAAAATGCTATTTTTTGGTCCCCGTCGGCTGTTCTTTATGCAGAGGTTTTCTGCCTATGTCACCTTGACTATCGAAAGAAAAAAAGTAACTGATTGAATTGAAAACACACACAAACACACGCACAAACACTCACACATCAAATACAAAATTCTGTGTAACTTTCAGGTAAAGCAACGGGTTCTGTATGATTTGTATGTTGACAATATCGATGCATTCGGATGGCGCTTAATGCAATATAAATACAGTGGGTCTATAGTACATCTCTCTTCCTTTCCTTCTTTCATGTAAATGTTAGCTGGCGTGTCTACATTCCTTATTCATTCAACTGTGTTTGCACATTTTTGTCCAATCTCTCCACTGGCTTGTATGGATGATTTCGTCAAACATCCCTCTCTTTTTGGGGGGTATAAGTTTTCTTTTATAAATTGACATTTGCATCGAAATTCACATTTATTTGCGAATGTGTCATTGTGATGGATTATCGATTGCATGGTTACCACCACATTCATGTAGATACATTAATTTTGCAAACGTTTTGTTGGAATAATAATCAATATATGAAATGAACATTCCATTATACAATATTGTAACAGATATGTATTTTCCTGATTATTTGTGTAGAGGTGTACATGTTTAGAATGAATTTGGCCATGAAAAATATACCTAAAGTTTGCTCAATACAATTTTCTGCAGTTTGTTGTAGTAAAGAGCCAAGTTTGCTGTTTGTGACTTTAAAGCCCATTTAAAGTGATGGGAGCCCCAAATTCGCCAACAAAATGATGGCAAAATTTCACTTAAATTGTATCATAATGTGAAAGAGGATGTCATTTAAGCCACACTTCTGCAAAGATCCCCCTACCCCCCCCCCAAAAAAAAAAAAAAAATTTTCGAAGACAATTATTGATAAAAGACAAAAAGGGGTTTTCTGTTGTACGCAAAAAATCTAAACTTGCATTCTTTTTTATCAATATTCGACTTCAAAAACATTTGTTTGAAAATCCTTGCAGAAATGTGCTTAAATGACATCCTCTTTTACATTATGATAACATTTAAGTGAAATGTTGCCATCAAATATGTCGGGGCTCCCAACACTTTAGAGGGGCTTTAACGTTAAAGACCTCTTCAAAGCTCTTCACATTGCTGCACATTGCTCAACATGACAAAACGTCTCGGTATAGTCTTAACTTGCCTATACTGCTGCTGCTTTGGCATGCTGCTGTTGGAGATTTAATGTAGAGGAGTCTTGGTAATTGAGTCTTTACATCTCCTGAAGCCTGTTTTGGCAGGACAAACCTAACCGTATGATTTAATCAAGTCATTTGGATGGCAGATGCTTACTGGTGACTCGCAGAAATTGGATTTTTGCAAAGAGGCACAGCGCTGGAGGGAGAGCAGGTTGTGCCAAGGAAAGAATATGAGATTTAATGGAATAATTTCAGCTTTAAGAAGGCGTCGGGATAGTCACGTGACCAGAAGCGACCTTTCGTCAGGACTGAAAATGAGATTTGTTTCATGAGGAAGGAGGAAAGCATAATAATCTATCTTGCTGGGTTGAGTTCAGTGTGGGGCCTACAACGGTTAAAACTTACTCCCAGAACATGCAGTTAAGAGAGTAAAGAAAAGACAAAGAATCTTGTAAGATATTGTGACCCTTTTCCTGTAATCGGGCAAACTATATCATTTATTTTCATTTTTTAAACATGTATATGAATTAAGCAGTCACATTCAGCTAGTAATAGTTACGTCAGTATTAAGAGAGGGGTTATAGGAATAAAACAGAGAGTAGAAGAGACATAAAGGAAAGAGACAGAGAAACAGTCACTAGATAGAGAGGGAGAGAGAGAGAGAGTGAGTGAGAGAGAGAGAGAGAGAATCAATAAGGAACAAGAGGAGTGCATGTTCATCGATGATAAATGATAGATATAAAGAAAATGAGGTTGAAGTATAGAATTACTGGGTAAATTCCAGTTTGAGTCTTAAGGGACTCTTTTTCACAGGTTTCCTCCGATCCACTTATTCTGCTCACCTCCACACTCCCAGACCTTAAAGATACTATGTCCCATTTGCAGCCAACATCAAATTTTGTAGAACTTTGCAGGAATTATGAATATGTCATGTATGTCCTATCTGTGAAATGTAAACGTTAGCAGTGTCCTAATATTCAAATTATGCAAGGAAACCCGTTTACTTGCTAGACTTCACCGTCATCTATAATTGAGTGACAAACTGGCTTTTTTCCTTCTTTGGTATATAATAACATACATAGAATTACTTGTAAAGGGTATATGAGCATTTGTCTACATAAATAACCCACTTCTTTTAATGGCTAAAATTTAACTGATTGAATCTTTGCGCAGCATAAAACGTACATCCATTTGGTACAATGGTCTGAAAATCAGACTATTACTTACTGGCTCTATAGCTCTTAAATCGATTCGTCAACTAATAGTCTTTTTTCACACTTAAAGACATTTTCAAGCCCCCTATTTTTTTAGGAAAGTTCTAAATTAGTATTTATTTCAAATGCTATTGGAATTTAACCTTTTCATTTTTTTGGCCTGCAAATGAGACATAGTATCTTTAACCAAGAATCCTCATGATCAGAAAATATACAAAAAGCATATGCTTCCATATTGAAGTTTACGTGTATCATGCGAAAATCGGAGTTATGTTCAAGTACAAAATTCGTCAGATTCCGATTTCTTTTTTGTTACATCCGTCCCCTTCATAAAATGCTCTAAAAATATGTATATCCTGTAATATTTTGTTTGTGTCATTTGTTATCAATCTATTTTGACAAATTAACACCTACCATGAGAGCACTACTTGTTTTCATCGTATCAAGGGCCCGTTGGGTACCAAGGGCAATAAAGGAAATGAGTTTGGGAAAGGAAATGAAGCTTTCCTTCTATCAATTGTCATATCAGAGGGAGGGTGACAAAATGAAGAAGAATAGTGAGGTCTAAAGTGAGTGGCGCCGCTCAAGATCACGTTTGCTGAAAGCTTTAATCAAATCATGGATTCACAGTCGAAATAGATTTTGACAAAACAAGGTTTCCCCCTTTCAACTTGCCACGAAATACATTGAAGAACTGAGATGAAGTGTTTATATTAAACATGTCAGGTTAATATCTGTCGAAGAAATTATTCAACCTTATCTCTGCATGGTATAAGATCATAACAAGTTGAGGCAGAGGAAGGGGGAATAATTAAGTGCATTGTGTACCTTTTTCTTTATTATAATCTTAATGCTTGGTTGGTGACAAGCCCAAAATGGCCATCGTCCCATTTCTGGTTTTCAATCCTGTACAACGCGGAAATATGTTTACAAAAAAAATTCTATCGAATTTTGTCCCTTGTACGTTTCTTGATATTGATTTCGGATATAATTCAAACAAAAATGACCGGATGATGTTGAAGTTGATGACGATACAAATTATAATAACAATAATGAAAACATTTTATTTATAGATATAATATCGATATTAATGACGATAACAATAATAAAAACAACAATGAAAAAACAAAAACAAAAACACAGCAATCATAGTGAAGTTTGGAAACGAAGTAAATAGGAAATTATATAATTTAAATCTCAACAACCGGGCTGCAATGGTGATTACCATTCGCTCTCCTTAATCGTCTTTGTCAAATCAATATTGAGAAGATTTCAGTTTACTTGAGACGTATTTTTCATCGAGAGGAACAAAAAGACCATACGTTATTATATATTACTGACGCATTTGCAATTATTTCACATCATTAAAGAATAAACTCGGGCAGACTTTTTTCAATCTATTGAGATTGATGCACAGAAGATATGTTTATCTGTCTCCACCCCCCCCCTCTCTCTCTCTCTCTCTCTCTCTCCTTCCATCCTCTTTCGACTAATATTCTTCATGTGTCTGTAACCTTTTCTCTACCCCCTCTTCATCTCCCTCCCTCCCTTCATAATGTATCTCTATATCTGGCTCTCTATCTATCTATATACATAATCTCTTCTCTCTCCTTTTCACGGCCAAACTCTGTTTTTTAGAGTTTTGTGTGTGTATTCATTAAGTAAAACACAAAGAATCTTCAAAGCAGACGAGGAGCAATGAACTCGGTTCATGGTTAGAGCTAGGCCTGTGATGTTTGGCCAAGAGGATAATATCCAACCAGGGCAGACAAGAGAGAACTTAACATTTCTCTCTTTCCTTCTCTCCTGTCACTTCCTCTTTAATGTATTTTACACCTACCATACTCAATTTGCGATGCTTTCTTGGCTCTATCTCTGCCATTTATGGTGTATAGCACACACACACACGCTCACGCACACTCACACTCACACGCGCGCGCAATCATGAAACACCAATTTAGCTTCAACCGAACTGGTTACAAGATGGATGATGGAAGAAATTGGCCCGACAGACTCCGGTTATTAACATTGGCCAAATATACATAGCCGGATTGTGTGCCAGGAAGGAGCGTTAAAGGTTACATTTCATTTTTTGGAAAGAAAGAAAAAATTGTAGGCCAAACAATGATAGGGAGTAATGCCATTTGAGTGAGCGATTAATGGTATCTGGGATTTATTTGATATTACTCCTCTGGAAATGCATATTAGACTTTTGAGTTATTCTGGTACATATATAATTCTTGTTAATCTTATTGAAAATAAACAAGGACTTCCTATTTCATTTTTTCTTAAATATTTCAGGGGTGCATTTTCGTAGACTCTTAGCTAAATTCTTGAAGAATAATGCAACTATTTTCACGACCATATCAAATTGTTCACGTGGATAGAGGGGGAAAGGACAAGTCTGAAGGAGAGAAATTGGGAAGAGAGAGGGATGGTGAAAGAAAGAAATAAAGAGAGGGAGAAAATAAACCAAAGAGAAACATTATGATATGGCAGATGGGGAAAGTTAATGCTATACTAAGAGAGTGGAATGAGCAGAAATTATTGATCTCACTGGCATTCTTTTACCTATGATGTATAAAACTCTGACACTTTAATCCTTGTTACGATTCCCACTATCTATCATGATTGTCTATACGTAACTTCTTAACTTATACCAAATATCCTTAAAGCTGTCATGTTTTATAAACAGTTTAGTTTTGTCCTTTTATAATCAAAACTTTATATTCTTAATTCACCATTTTCCCAGTAGACAGAAAGTCAACTGCAGTAAAACATGATCAATGAAAGGAGGTAATAAATTAGTTTATTTAAACAAAAAAGAAACAATTAAACGAGTTATCATCTAGTCCAATCCGCAACGACACTATCTGTTTACACGCTTCCTTGATTCTTTAAGAAGCCGTAATTGGGTCGTATATAAGTCTGGGGGTTAATACATTTGCTGGGAAACGTGAAAGTCATAAGTTATGGGTTCGAGCTCCAGCACAGCACCAGCATCATTTTGCAAGACAGTAATGAGTATTTGCCACCCTTCACCCTGGTTCAGGAAATGGTAACCGAATAGGAAGAAATATCTTGCACGCTGTATTGACCACCAAAGTCGATGAAACCTGAGGTAATATCGGAGCATCTTGTGCTATGACTATGAGAGTTTTACAAAATCCTGCATTATAATAACCCTCCTTTCACCGTGTCTTTCCCTCTGTCTGTCCCGTCGCCCCCTACCCCTTCACTATTCTTCCTCCTTTTTTTCTTCTGAGAAGCTTCAATCAAGCAAACATCACAAGTCTTGGTTCGTCATCTTGATTCAAGTGAACGGATTTAGATCACTCGGACAATGAGACACGACAGCGATTTAAAAAAAAAGGAAATTGAGTAACAGGGAACTACTAGCTCATCCTATTCCTCATTCGAACTTGTGTGACTATGCTAGGTAACCGATTAATGTGTCCTACTTTCATAATGGATACACCTTGCATGACATCACCTCAATTCAGAGACATTAACCTGAATTTTTATTCCGAAAAGCTCAATCATTCCAAAAGAAGCTAGTTCATGCAAAATCTTGCTGAGGCCTTTCCAGGGACTTGGTTCGATTCCAGGTCACGCTTTTGTTTTATTTTTTCTCGCACGACTAGCGAACGTTATGAACAAACTGATGTGAAGTAAGCTTTTTAAAGGCCTTATCATGGATGGATCATGTCTGTCTAGTTCAGGATTGATATTTTGAAAACCAGACTCCCACATTGACATTCAATGCATTACCATAATATAATTGAATTCAATTGAATTGAAATGAATTGAATTGAATTGAATTATAGAGCATCATGGGTACAGCATTAACATAATTTATTATCTTTAGTCTCAGTTTGATGTCATGAACTTAGATCGGTTATACTTGGATCTTGATGCGGGGCGTGGAGATTCAGACTTCACCCGACATTACCCGAATTTAAAATATATCTTATGGCCAATGTAGGCCTATGATTTTATTTTTCAAATTGGCGAAATATTATTATTTATTTTTATTTTTTTGGTTGTTGAATTTTTTTTTAGAACCCCTTATAGCAAATTTAATCCGATATTGGTTGGTCAGCTGCTAAAGAACAAAACAAATCGTGAAAAATGTTTTCCTTAATTAAGTTTCCATTATATTTGGTGATAATAACTTTTCCCTCCTTCATAATTATATTCTGTTATTTTTTTTCTGTTACCATGCATATACACCGCCGTTAGTGATGTATACCTTTTATTAGGATTGTTCGCTCACTCATTATATGTCAACAGTACCCTGGAGCATATCGTTAATGCGTGATGATTCGTAAGTAGAACACAAAGACAGCTTGTGAAAAATGCCCACAAGCGATTTAAGCTTTCAGAAATTCAGGCTGCTCACTTGTTAAGATAATGAAGTACACGCAACTGGCACTCCAGTTGAGCAACGATGGACAAAATATTGGTCTTATCCACAGCCAGTGGGGTCCTGGGGCAAAGGAATCCCAATTGTTATTCGCATACAATCACATTATTCTTCACCAGCATTCGTATAACACATTAATTAGCTTGTTTTTGTTTACGATCATCTCATCTTAAAAACACTGATTGTTATCACTGTTTGCAGCATGTGTTATAATGATTGTCACAGCAAGATAAGGTATGCATAATTATGTCATATCACCTTATTCAATCTGATGTCATGTAAATTAATGCACTGGACGCGCTGTAGGTGATGCCACAAAATACCGAGTATTAAGGCGCCATTTCGGAGTGCCACTGTGGCAACACGTGTAGTTAGCTTGTGATTATCGAACATACACACACTCACACACACTCACACAATTATACGCGCACACACTCAGTCTGATATTAACACCATGACGTGCTTTAAAATGTCTTTGTTCCTTATTGTTTCTAGTCCATTGTCGAAAAGAAAATTATTTCAAAAGTTATGGTCATAATAACAGAGAGAAAGTGAACCAAAGAGGAAAGCAAGAATACTTTGAACGATGCATTTTGTAGATTGCCAAAAAAACTAATGAATCGAGATTTACTTTGTAACTGTTCCCGTTGTTTATGAACTGTTTATTGTCTTGAAATTTCGGATATAAATTTGGCAATGTAATTTCATTAAAGACAGATGATTCGGCGGAATATAGTTGATTTAATTTGACAAAATATCATTCCATTATAGGCCTAGAATTTTTGTATTCAATGTAAGTCTTTTTTGTATTAAGAGTTCATGCACGTAGCTTACAGGGCTCAAGGGTGAAGTTAAGCTTTAAGAAAACATGTAACTGCTGATTAATAATACATCAGGCAATTAATCATCTAAACTCCGGACAGCATCAATCGAGACAATTAAGGAGGTGGGATGGGGGGGGGGGAGTGGCCGGTAGAATGGGGTAGGGTATATTCTTTGTATTGATTAGATGTATAGGGATGTACTGCAATTGTTCAGGAAAATGTTTGCTTTACTTTTAATACTGGCGAATCTCATCATTAATGCATATCTGCAATGTCGTAGGGCCGTCGTCAACATGTTCAATGCAGTAATTACCTAGCGAGCTAGCAGACGAAACCTTCACCAAAGACAAAAAAATAGAGAGACAGAGAGAGAGACAGAGAAAATAAAAGTACGTAGACCCTAGCTCGCTTGGTTAGTGATGCTCGTCGGTTCATGCATGGAACAATTCAACTCTTAATCATACAAACAACAAGCTTCGCCAGCAGCCGACCTATATATTCTCGCAAACATTATTGCAATTTAATGCGATTAAACTCAATGTTCATTTTATATTGGTGATATGATAATGAATGTAATCCTAGGGCTTAGCTATCATCACTCTCAGACTCTTCAATTACGTAGTCTATAGCTGTGAGCACAATGAGAAAATAATGTTTGCATAAGGTTTTGTTATAACTACTTATATATGTATAGGTATTTGACAATCGAACTTCTATATATTTTAAGCCAACTGGTTAATGATTTTATTAACTAGGTAGTTTTATGCGAGTAGAACTATTCTAACTTTGTAAGTTTGGAAGATGACGGGTTAAAACCAAGGTCATTTTCTTTTTTCCTTTTTTAAAAGATTATTATGTGTTTTCCTTAAATGACCGCTTTCCTGTAATAGCATCTTGCAAAGTGTGCCCAAACCAACAAAAACACACTGAGGGTTAGCCGTTTTGAGTCTCATGATTCTATAAGTCCCTTTTAAGAGCAACATGCTAAAAAGGTTATCATAGTTTGAAGTTAAGACTACATGACCCTTCTAGCTACACTTTACTCAACTATGCATCAAGCCTGCTTAATACACTGAATGTTGCACTCATCCCTGTCAGGATCTAGTCCTAATCCTCCCATGATTTTCTCACAAAATTGATCATTTAGTCGGCTTCGGTGAGATTAGTGTGATGCTCTTATATCATATTCATATTTGATGAAAGGTTTTCTAGCGGGACAAAGCAATCCGGATCGTCGGCGATTTGGTGGGTGACTCACAAACAAATGATCAATTTCATGACAAAATCTAGGACTCACCATCAGCCATTCGCAAGAATTATGTTCCCCACTAGAGAGTTTGTCTTTACAGGTCCTACATGACTTGTGTCGTAATTCTTTAGACTTCAGTGTTAGAGCGTAGACCTATCCAGCGAGTCGCACAGCATTTCGTTGACGCTCAACGCTTCCCCCTCTCTCTCTCTCTCTTTCTCTCTCTCTCTCTCTCTCTCTATCTCTCTCTCTCTCTCTCTCTCGCTCTCTCTTTCTCTCTCTCTATATATATATCCCTCTCTCAATCATTCTCTTCTTTACATTTTTTTGTTAGAGTACAAATTACAATTTCCTTTAATACATTGTACAATAATATTCAAATTCAAATTCAAAAGACTTTATTTTCATTAAAAAAAAAATATATAAACAGACAGTTCAAAATATGTAAATCATGAGCATTATGTTAAGTTAATTTAAACAAACTGTGATAATGAGCAGCAGGAAAAGGGAGCACCTGTATAAAGCATGTTTTTGGCTTGTTGATGCAGGCGTCCAAATGAACAAAATAATTACACAGATATAATAACAGTATAATGATTAATGAGTATTGCGCATAGATTCATCTACCCCTCCCTCCCCACCACCTCTCCTCTCCCTTCTCTCCCATATGGTAATTTACAACATTATATTTGACTTTAAAATAGGTATTACACTAAAACAAACTAAATGGATAATATATATTTTAAGATTTGTCTTTAGGTAGTTTAAGTAAACATATTGTGTGACAGAAGATGGAAGTATATTCGTTACTGTGGGCCCTGTATATATCTTACCGATTGTTGCATGTACTTTTTATCAATATTCCAGATGTATAACTTAGACTATTTTCGAGTATTATATTTATAAATTTTAGAGTCAGTTTAGAACATAGTGGCAAGAGATGATGGTGCCTTACATTTAATACATTTGAATACAAACACAGCATTTTTATATGTATTTAGGCTATAAATATTGAGGGTGTTTAATTGTATAAATAAGGGTTTAGAGTGGGCAAAATAATGAAAATTTGTACAATATCGTAGACAACACGTAAAAATACGGACTTCAACTTATAAGGACTTGTATTTGCCCATACGATGTTGCCATATGACAAATGTGAGAGAATAAGTGGATTATAAATCATAAACAATGCATTTCCTGGTGAATAATACTTCAGCTTTGACAAGAATCCTGTAGTTTTACTAATCTTTGTAGAGATCATGGCAGTATGAGATTTCCATGACAGTTTTCATCATACCTAAAAATTGGATATTTAAGACTTCTCAATAATTGTTTGATCAATATACAATGGTGAAACTTGATTTGTCAATTCTCAATTCTTACTCTGAGCTGTTCTGAAAAGAATTCATTTGGTTTTATCTAAATTAAGCGATAGTTTATTTACCTTTAATCACAGAGATACATTCTTCATTTGTTCATTAAACTGGTCTATCAGTGAGTATAAGTTATTATGGCTTAAAATCAAAGAAGTGTCATCAGCAAACTGTACACATTTCAAGGAATGAGAAGAGTTGCATTTGTCATTCGAATATAAAAGGAAAAAAGGGGCCCTAAATTTGGTAGAACTGCATTATATTCAGTAAATTGGTACCTTTGTGAAAAATAATTCTCAAACTAATTTAACGCAATATCTCTAATACCATAATTACCTAATATAATTCTTTTATATCGCACTTTTTGACAAAATAAGTCATTCAAGGCGCCATAATAATTTGTTAATATTTATTGTACTATAAGTTATACAATTCAATTCAACCACATTCGTGATAAGAATTGAAGGCATAAACATGCAGAGGTGTAGAGAAGCTGTGATTTGTCACAGCGATGTCGTGAGATTTTATTACTACGAAAACAAGTCAGTTGATAACCGATATACAAATCCGACAACGAAACTACAAGTCAGAAAGAAAATGGAGACGATAGTTCACATTTTTAACCTAGATAAGTGGTACGATGAGAAAAAAAGCCCCACTGAAAATTCGTACCTGGAAATATTGGATGATGCCATCTGCAACTCTTATTTATCATGAATTGACTTCAGCTATTGAACATCTTTGCACTATAAGTTTACAATCACCACATGATGTAAAAACAATCATCAAATCAAAAGGAAATGATAACATGATAATGAAATAAAGAGTGGATTCGCATAGCCAGTTTTATTGGTCAGTGGTTGCATGCGTAATCTTTTCTCCCATAAAGTTCCTAAGTTACATTCTGAAGAACTAAAAGTTTCGAATACTTGTATTAATACTATTTTTCTTGATTGTTTCTTAATGAATGCGTCTTGAGTATTCATTTGGCCATTCCATGGTATTATAATTGAAGTTATTATATCATTTTCGGCTTACAAATATTATCTTTGCAGAACAAATAGAAGCAAGAAATGTGCTAAATGATGTTACCTTCTATGCTTTATAGTTTTATCATTATAAAGCGACAATAAAATGTATGTCATTATTCACAACTCACTTGACAAATGTTGCCCATGCATTAAAGGTACTATGACCCATTTGTAGGCCCCAAAAATGAAAAGGTTAAATTCCACCGGCATTTGAAAGATAACACTAATTTAGAACTTCCCTCAAAACGAAAGGGCTCGAAAACAAATATGAGAAAAAGTAACGACCGTTAGTTGTCGAATCAATTTTAGGGATTGCAATCCTTTTAGTAATAGTCTGATTTTCAGACCTTTGTACCGGATGGTGTACGTTTTGTGCTGCGTAAACATTTAATCAGTTTAGTTTTGGCCATTAGAAAAAGTGGGTTATTGTTGTAGACAAATGCTCATGTATACAGCTCATTTATGTATGTTATTACCCAAGGAAAATGAAGTCAGTCAGTCACTCAATAGTGTCTGACAGTAAAGTCTAGAAAGTAACCGGGTTTCCTTGCATAATTTGAATACTGGGACACCGCTAACGTTTAAATTTCACAGATAGGACATACGTGACATATTCATAACTCCTACAAAGTTCTACAGAATTTGATGTTGGCTGCAAATGGGGCATAACTCCTCAATAAGGAAAGATTCGTCAAACTATGCTGGGTAGATATAGCTTTTTTTTAAAATATTAAGTGGTATGGATTTAAAGACTAATAAATTGATGGAGGACAGTGACCGTCAAGGTGTCAAGGGAGTCGATTAGTTATTCATGGAATATAACACCAAGTCCTTCTATTATTCATCGTGGAAATGTGATGAGATGTGTTTCTATCAACCCCTTCATCTTCTCATTCTCTCATCTCCTCAGAGAAACAAACCTGTCCCTCAATCATCCACCATCCATCATTGATGTCTTCAAAATGTGCAAATATGTTACATTAATCTAAAAACATGCAACATGTAAACTTATTGCAATTTCTACACAACAAAAGCCCTTCACAACGGGGAACCTCAATTGCTGCAGCAACATCGCTCAGGGTAATTACATTAATGATTCCATCATGGCGTAATGGTATTCGATTGAATAGATTTTATTCTCTTTCGCTCTATTGAATACTTACAATGAAAGATGGAGATATGGAGACGTATGGAATACTTCCATCGCGACACGATCAAAGGATGATATATTACTTTATTACCAGAGGTATTCTTGATCGATTCTAGTGGGTTTAATCAATGAATTATCTAATTACGCAAATGCACCTATAGAATTATAATTATGAATTAACTCGTATAGGAGAGGTATTTTATTAATAATTTTAGACGAGATGTAACAGAAGAATTTAACAAAGGCTGTCCTGTTAAAAGGAGGTCTATTGATGAAGCAAAATATGACGTATATGATAATTTGTACGTTTGCCATGGAGACGTATTCCCCCCTCTTTCTCTCTCTCTCTCTCTCTCTCTCTCGTTCTTTCTTGCGCTCCCCCACCTCCCTATCAATCTCTGTTTGCCTTCATGTATGTTTCTTTCTGTCTGCCTCTATCTCTCGAGCGCACACACACACAAACACACACGCACACACAAGCCCGCATATACACACCCTCCCTCTCTTTCTCTTCCTCCCTAGCTCCCCAATAACAAATGACACCTCCTTAACCAAAACCTTTCCACAAACACATTTAACCGAATCATCAACCATTATGCCAAAACATCATCATCATGGACTATTTATAGTAGGAATGACGATATACATCCTTATTAGCGCATCTGTATATCAATGTGTATATTTTCGGACTAACTTGTTTGGTTTTACTGAACCGCAGAGCGAACTCAGATGTTTGATCCCAATAAAACGTCAGGAGATTGACAAAAGAAAAGGTCATGGAAAAAATGCAACCAAAGTTGCAGTTGCTCAGTCTTTCCGTCGTGTGCAAGACGGTTGGTCTACAAACCCGTTCACCTGTAAGAGCAGACGACTCTAGATACTTATTGGCGGGAAAGAAGATAAAACCATGCCCTTTTGCTATCACATCTGATTATCAAGCGTCAATCGAATGAGCTCAAACTGACATTAATTTTATACACTGCCCACTACAGATGTCATAATTACAAGACGTTGTAACAGGACTTTGGCTGCTTGGCGGGTTAGCTGTTTTCATTACCAGGGAAATGGTTTTGTTTACAAATTAATGTAGTTTCCGCGCACCAGCTAACTGGCTCAGTGTTCTGATTTACGATATGATTGGAGAGGATGAGACAGCCATCTCAAAAGTCAAATAGCCCACGTTCGTCATACTAGCCAGTGGCGTAGCTTCTAGTGGGGGGGGGGGGGAGGCACGTGTCCCTACGAGGAAATGAGTGAGAAAGGGGTAGGGGGGCAGGGATGGGAGACGAGAGGAATGTTACGACATACTCAAGTCAAAGGCCCTACCCATCCCCATTGTTTTCCTCCCCATCGCATTTCTTTCATCCAGTAAAGACTAATTATGCCCCAGCATATGGTCCACTGTGACTATACAGGAGTCCAAATACACAACATAATTATGCATGGCGTGATCGTGCAATTAACATGATATTAAGGATCAAAAAAGGAAAAAAAAACTTTATGTTTTTCTTCAAATTTTGAATCTATTGGAATTATTTTCCACAAACGATATAAGCGTCAAAACCTAATATCATGCCATGACTGATATTCAGAGCATGGACATAGTATTATTCGTGAACAGTACACGGCTCTTTTTCTCTTCCTATCCCGTTTTCAGGTAAGATGGTGGTTATTACAAGACATACTCACCCATGGACAAGTAATAGGTTACAAAAGATGACTGGGCAAGTGGACTGAACTGGAAGTTGACGTAGACCAACAATTCCTCAAAAATCAAGCGGTTGTTTGTCAAATCGATGATTCAATATTGCCTACGTATAGTGTTTGTCGTTGCACCCCCTCGTCGGCACGGGCATGGAAAAGAAGGAAAGTTACCCGTCTGTGGTTAATATGTATCGTATTAAGACAACCTGTTGAAATTTGGATCAAGTACTCATGAATAATCCAACACGTTGCAGCAACCCGTGGATTACAGAGGTAAAGGCTTCCAATCTGCTTGCTCAATAATATGAGGACGCCTCGCGAGCACAGTGTACAGCACGTACCTGAAAACAGGTTCATCGCTTACACCAAAGCCCGACTGCATCCATATGAAATAGTATTTCTGGCTTTGGAATTGACCTTCACATACCACCCAGCCCGATGTTTGACGGAGACATTTTACAAACTAGTTTACCGCCTGGTCCTGGGGTCTGTTCGATCACCTGACCTTTCTCCAAGATCATGACCTCTTGCATGCCATGTCAATGGGAAACTGGTCCTACTATACCCGCAGAAAATATAGGATTTTTGCTCTCTGCACATAACATAGATGATCCTCTTGAATTGAGTTAAGCTTTTTTCCTTCAATAACCGTCACGGCCTTTGTGTTTTACAATGTTTTATTTACTCAGGAGTCGATTAATATATACTTCCGAAATATTTATGCATCTGATAACATTTTTTTTAAAGAGTCACACATATCATAATTATATGTACAAATTCACCCTCTGAATCATTTAAGTCAATACGTTATAGTTTCTACAAGGTATAACAAGATAGAAATATTAAACACGAAAAACAAATGTCTTCCACTATATATTGAACTATGTAAGTCTTACATAAATTATAGTTCAATGTGGTCGTAAAGGAAGACAAACCGCCTATTCTGTAAGTACATTCTTTTCAATTATGTATGATAGAGTATGATATGTCTATCGTAGCTATATATTCAATAACATTTGAGATAAATTTAAAGTGGTTTCCTTACCCGATTGCAGCGCATTGCTTTCGTCACAAATTGGGTGTCGTCACGTTAGTCGTCGTCCTCCTCATTGTTCGTTTTCTCCTTCTCTCTCTTGATCCCTCCACATGTGATGCAAGACTTCTTTCCGAGTCTTGCTTTTCAGACGACGTCGAACGATTGTTCTAATTGATCGAATTCTCTTCAGAACCATAGTAGCAAGTCTTCAGCACTGTTGCAGGAAATTATTTCAATATATAAAATTTGCAAATATTTCATTTTATCAGTATGAAATTGAATAATCTGAAAATTTGACTCGGAGGAAATAACCATGAACAGAAAAATATCTAACGTCGAGTCACAGACACAAAACAAAACAAAGAAACCTTAACAATGATAAATAACTTTATCCAGAAATAACATCCCGATTTCATTTGGATTGACGCTTTTACACTGATGTTATGAGAAGAGATGTGTCGATGAAGTGATGACGTTAGTGTGCGGTGAGCGAGTGATGTGAAGTAGAATCTGAGAGGAATGGATGAAGTATTCGATTAAATACTGTATGCAGGACCACGTTCTCTCCTGGAAACCAGAGGCAATCAACAAACACCGGTAAACACACGTTGTGAAGCGCCATGATGTTAAGCAAACTAATCTAACCAACCTTTAAACTTTCATTGCGAGGACTACTTTCTGACGGATTTCAATGTAAAAGTATGGTGTAAAACAGATGATCATAATACAAGGAGTTGCGATGGCTTAGTGGTAGAGTAGTGGTCACGTAACGGGGAGGTTTCGGGTTCGAAACCAAGTCGGTGCACTATTGCCTTTGGGTAAGGCAGTAAATCCTCATTATCAAGTCCCTCGAAGAGGACTCGAAGCCGTCGGTCCCCTGGTTGCTGACCTACAAGCATACAATACTTTCCTAGTCATGTAAAACAAACAAATAAACAAAAGAATACTGATTCTCCTCAAAAGTGTACAATGGATCGAATAAAATGCATGTTTTTTGTGGTTGCTTATTATAACTTTATTGTTGATGATATTTATGTGTTTTATCAAATTTGATTTTATACGCATGTCTTAAGATAAAAACAAACTGAAGTTAGTATAAAAGTGTCGTTTCTAATTTTGAGAGCATCACATAATTTCATATTTCTTCTTAATTGACATTTTCACTGGATAGTTATCTTAAGATAAGTATTAAATGATGCACTCTTTTATCAAGAGGTGCTTGACATAGATTCTTGTCCTATGAATTATCAAGACATGTTATCTTTTTCTGGTTTCCTTCTTTTCTTATCTACTATACCTTCCGAAAGGATGTTTTCACTTTCACAATTACACCCCTGTTTATAAGCAACGTTGTCATTATACACATACTATCACCTGCTATAAATGAGTAACTGAATATTCAGTTATACTAATGATATGTTATCCTTTTAAGTTGCTATTACTATCATGACTATGTAAAGTTATTGTCAATATTGAGAAAAAAAGAAATATGTGTGTGCGTGTGTCAGGTGTGCGAGGTTGTGTGAGTGTGTGTAAAGGAAACGTTATAGATACAAACAACATTGTCAACTTTCTGTTAAACTGTCTGTGAGACATGAAAATGTAAAGTATAGCATTGCCACCTTCCACACAACAGAATTTAACCGTATGTTCATTATCAGATTATGATTGTGGTGCTTTCGCGCTTTGTCACTAAAATCCAATACAAAATGCAATCCTGCATTGTCACCCTTGCCCCTGACGTGTGCCCTTTACCTTTCAGTGCCTGCTTAGCTTCCATGCCGGCCATTGTCAAGAGTCGTGTAAAGTACATCAATGTTTGGCTTAGAGAGCAAAGATCATGTTAGAATTATTATAAAGGCCAATATTCTATGATTGATTATATTCATTATATTACAAACTAAACTTACTGTTTGCCTTCCATCATCAAACCTTATGTCAACATTACTTCATCAAAATCATTGGCAACACCGTTTGTTTCATTGTTGCATAGCAACCCCACATCTTCTATCCATCACCAATAATCTAAAGTGGTCGTCTACCTTTACATCATTAACACAAAATACTAATGATTTAGAATGCTCCGGTCTTCCTTCCATATAGATCAATGTGTATTGGTTATTTTAACGCGACATAAAACAGCATGTTGACTAATCATGACGACATTGCACTTTTTAATTGAGAAGCTTTTGAGGTCGAGCGTATCCTTACATTTCATTAACCAGACAAATTCGTTCTCTATAGATCCGTTGCAAATGCTAATTCCAGTGTAATTTGGCGGAGTAATGGAAAAAAGTCAGCAGGATGGGCTGTCTCAGGCTACTACGCTGACATATTAAGAATTTATTGATCATTTACTTAAACGACGAACGCCGTAAAATCCATCCAGAAAATTGGAGGATAATTTTCTGCTCTTATTGACTATGTCAGGTCGAACACCGCAGCGCCGATTGCAATTCTTCCCGCCGCTTGCTTGTCGTCTGATTTTTATGAATGAAAACAGTTTGCTACCATAGAAACGGCACGACAAGCAAATTATACATCACCAGTGTGTATTAAATGCAGATAATGAGGACAGCGTAAGTGTTAATAATAAAAAAAGGTTGTACTGAAAACTAAGTGGTGAAACTGGAGGTAATTTAAAAATTGCTTTTAGTTATTTTCGTTTAGAGAAAGACCTCGGATTTTTTTTTCTTTTTTTTCTCTTATCCTCAAGCGAGGTTTTTATTTCCATAATAATAATACATTTGTACATTAATAACTCATTAATTGAGTGAAACATAACATAGGTTAAAGATTATAGAACATTCAACAATTCTTTCAGCTTAGTATTATTTTCTTTGCTAACACATTCATATCTTAAAAATAATCTTAGCAACGACTTGAATTAAAAAAAAAAAATATGTGGGTAGTAAACAGAACCATTAACAATCTTCTTAACGTAACATTTATAAATTGCATATTGCGCATAATTTAAAATAATATTCAGAAGTGAATATTTCTTGTTTCCAATATCCTTTCCTACAACTATTATCTTCTGGTCTATTTCTATTTCTATTTGGAATAGATTAAATATCAAATTTCATATTATTTTCCAAAACATAGTCACATCCGTGCAATATAACATAAAATGAAAAGTTGAGTCAACTTGTCCACAAGAGTTGCATAAATTATTATTAACAATTTGCCATTTATATAATTTTTCTTTTGAGGCAATAAACCTATGAATCATCTTGAAATTAAATTGTTTAACTTGATTATTACGAATTTGCTTTAATTTAAATAAAAATACATCCTTCCAAACAAAGTCATTATCCAAATCTAAAAAGAAATTCCGAAAGTAAATGATATTTGGTTCTTTTGACTTATTACGTAATAACAAACGATAGTAATCTTTCACTTTCATAACAAAATCATTCACTTTATCCCCTGTTTCTATTTCTATCATATTCGAAATATCACATTATTGTTCAAATTCATAGCTTAATCTTTCCAACCAACACTGTGGAAATGCTTTCTTTAATTGTGTATATTTAAAATCAAATAAGAGCTGTTGGGCTTTCACTTTTGTATTTAGTATTGTAGACTCATTCCAAATACCATTTGTAATCAAATTATGAATTTTCAATAAACCGGCCTCTTGCCATTCTCGATAAAACAGTATTTTGTTCTGAAAGGTAATGTTACTATTTTTCCAAATAATTTCATTTGGAATATTTCTTACTTTAAACATATCAATGAATTTTAGTTCTGACCAAGTACAAAAAATATCTACATAAAATTCTGGCAAATTATGTTTAGAGCATAATAAATTCATACCCTTTATGTTACAATTGAAATGTAAACATAGTGGCAAACCCCCTATTTTGTCGGACCAGTATTTAAACATATTTTTCCAATAAGAGCCATTATCATTAAAAAAACGAGATATCCATGCCAAACGAAGTGAAGATATTTTACTAGCAATATCAATCATATTCAATCCACCATTTTCAATATCACTTATAATTACATTACGTTTAATTTTATCTTTTTTGGCGTTCCATAAGAAACGAAATAATAGTCTGTTCAATATCTGTTAAACATGTTTTGGTACTGGTACAACAGTTGCGGTATATACAATTTGTGACGCCGCTAACATTTTCAAAACAATTATTCTGCCATAAAAAGTAAGATCTCTCATTTTCCACATATTTAATACTTTTCGAATGTTATCTATTTTTACATTCCAGTTTAAATCTTGTATCAATTTCTTATTTTCGCCTACATATACTCCTAGATATTTTACAGGTTGATCAGTATATATAATGGCATTATCATGAACAAAATTATCTACAGTATTCAGTTTCATAACTTCTGTCTTATTCCAATTTATTTTCGGACCTGCATAGTCTCCAAAGTCGTTAATTTCATTCATAATATATTGTATATCATTAACAGATTCCACAAATAATGTTGTGTCATCTGCATATTGGGACATTTTTAAACTATCAATACCTAAATCAACACTGCATATATTAATCCCTTTAATGTTTTTATTTTGTCTTATTTTGCATGCTAATATTTCCACTACTATGTTAAAAAGTAATGCCGATAATGGGCAACCCTGGCGAACTCCTCTTCCAATAAGTAACTTTTCTGAAATCCATCCATTATTCATTACACGACCGATGGCGTCAGTATAAAAGGTCTTTATCCAGGATATAAAAGATTCTTTAAAATTGAATTTACGTAGTACATGAAATAGGAAAAAATGAGATACATTGTCGAATGCTTTTTTAAAATCCAAAAAGAATATAATTCCCGAACTATTGGATGTCTTTAAATAGTCGATTACATCTTGTACTAATCGTATGTTTTCTGCTGCGGATCTTTTCTTCATAAAACCTCTTTGATCAGTTGAAATGATACTTGATAAAACACGTTGAAGTCTTTTAGACAGTACTCTTGCCGCAATTTTATAATCATTATTTAATAACGAAATTGGTCTCCAATAATCCCCCTTCTTAAATAACATCGTAATAAGACCCTGCCTTTGAGAAGAAGATAATTTTTGTTTGTGATACCCCTCATTTAAGCTTGCAATAACCAAATCTTTAATTCCTAACCAAAAAACCTTGTAGAACTCAGCACTAAGACCATCACTTCCAGGGGCTTTGTTATTCCCCATACATTGCAATGCGTCTTTACATTCCTTTTCACTTAGCAACCCTTCACACTTCGATGCCTCTTCATCGGTCAGAGTACTAATAATTAAATCTTTAAAATAGTTATCAACATGAACATTCGTGCATTCCTTAACATACACTTTTTCAAAATATTTATGAATTTCCTGTTAAACCTTTTCATCATCCTTAACAGTTTTTCCATTGCAGTGTACTAGGCACCTGCTGCTGCATCTCCTGGCGCTCTTCAGCCTGTTTCTGCCCCTCGTGGAGAACGGCCATCAACTTCATCTGTGTTGTGCGTCTGATGTCGCTGGGAAGCTCAGCGAGTCCCTCGTCTATATGTCTGGCAAAGGGGGAGGGACCCACTTTCTTGGAACCAGAAATGTACTCCATCAGAGTTTGTTTGAGGTCAGCACTCTCTGTGTAGTGTCTTCGAGAGGAGGGGTCTGTAGACTGTGACTCTGACCCAGAGTCTGACTGGATGTTGGAGGCTGCTGTAGGTGGTACTGCTGCTGCTGACCCAGTAGCTGTGGATGTTGGTGCTGTGCTGCCTGCTACCCTCCCAGTTCTGCCATGGATGCTGACGACGTTTCTGTGCTCAACTGTCTCGATGTGATCCTTCAGAAAGGAGAAGTTTTCCCAGATCCATCGATCAGTAGCAGACAGGTCCTCTAGAACATCTGTACCATCACCAGATTTCCCAACACTCTTCTTCAGGCGGCTCAGTTGGGTTCTGTTTGATTTGTAGAAGGTTTGCAGGGCTGGCACCTCCAAACCCATCACTTTGGCTTTGTCTTCCCATAGCTTCTCTTTTTGGGGTGCGTCTTTGTACTCAGTCAGCCTCTTGGAGTAGATGCACGGGTTCTGTTTCAACCAATCAATCAACTCTTCCTTCTGAGCCTCTGTCAGCTGGGCATAATAATATGGCTTATTCTTACGCTTTTTGCGGGCTGCTGGAACTGGTGGGATTTCTGGGAGATCCTCCCCAGACTCTATGAAAGGCTGATCTTCCCCAGACTCCATGACAGGCTGTGGCTGCTCTGGCACCAGTATGTCTTCTTCTGGCTGCGGTGGAGTTGGAGATCTAGCCCTCTGAATCTCAACGAAATGGCCTCTGCGTCCCCCTCTCTGGTTCTTCCTGGTTGTGTCTCGACCTCTCTTGGGTCCCATATTTTACTTTATAGTAGATTTAGGGTTCACCAGATTTAGAACTTCTTTCACTGGGACAATTGGAATTAGAAGAACTCGAGTCCCAGCGGTATTTATAGGGATGGTGACAGAGCGTGTGTGTCGTGGGAGAGCGTGAGAGAGCGTGAAAGAGCCTGACAAAGCGTGTCAATCCTTGATGAAAGCGTGGAAAATCGTGTCAATTATCCTTGGTGAAAGCGTGGGAAAACGTGTCAATCCTCGGTGAAAGCGTAAGAAAGCGTGTCAAGTCTTGATGCCAGATCTTATCAAATCTTGAGACATCTTAACAAAGCGTGTCAGTTGATGACAGAGCGTACAAAGTGGGGTCACCGCTTTGAACCAAGCTCTGTTAAACTCTGTTAAGCTTTCCTACGCTTTGAGCAAAACTTTGATAAGCTTTGTGACGCTTTGATAAGCACTCCCCGCTCTCCCCGCTTTACGCAATTCGTGACAGATCGCCTCAAATGTTTAAACAGTTTAAATTTTGTTGGCGCTCTTGCCGAATGTCCCGAATGGCTCAAAGCTTTCTCACGCTCGATTACGGTCTTTACGCTTTAATTAAGCTTTGTTAAGCTTTGCCGCCGCTTTGCTCGCAGATTTAATGCGCCATCAATTCGGCGTCGGTGTGAACTTAGCATAACATATCTCAGGAGATCGTGAGATTTTTTGAAAAAATGACGCCGAATTGATCGCCGATTTAAAGCGCGACATTCGGCGTCGGTGTGAACTAGGCAACAGTCTTTACAATTATGGCACACAAATAATCATCTTGTGCCACATTGTCTGTATCATGAGATAAATAAACCAAAGGCTTCAAGATTATTCAACCGTTTCTCCAATACCAGATTAATCTATACCGGTGTTAAAAGCGTAATGAAGCTAATCAAGACCGGGATTGGGTGATTTTTGAAAATCGATCATGTTGCACAAAGCTTTTCCTCCATTGGTGACTATCATTTTGTGCAAAAATTCACGTGTGGCAAATAAGCGACCATGGAGTATGGCAAAGAAAGCAACTGAAGGGTTAATACTAAATGAATCATGGAATGAGTTCGACGATTCTTTTTTAAATTTTTATTTTCTTGAGGCTCTCTTATCAATAGATTGTAGAGAATAGAGTCAATTCATAATACCAAATCGATTGGCTAGACAAGTATAACTATCAGATGATTTCACATTACAGATCTTATAGGATTCACCTTTTGGTTGTTGTGGCATTGAGGTATTGAATTTAAATAGTTACAAATAAGAAAAAATGGAAAACATGCAGAATGCAATTTGAAACCCAAAATCCTGGTACATTGGGTTGGTAGCCGACGATGTGTTTTCTTGATTTAAAAAACAACTACCCCCACAACAACCATCCTCTAGGACAATTAACCCCCGGACAACTATCCTGGGGGTAGTTGTCCGGGGGTAGCTGTCCGGGGGTAGTTGTCCTAGGGGGTAGTTGTCTGGAGGGTAGTTGTCCGGGGGTAGTTGTCCCAGGGGTAGTCGTCCTAGAGAGTGGTTGGCTGGTTGCCCTATAGTAGGTGGTAGTTGTCCTAAGGGGTAGTTGACTGGGGTAGTTATCTGGGGGTGGATGTCCAGGGGTGGGTGTCCAGATACGCTTTCTTTTAGATGGAGAAAAGGCAGTATACATGCCTTTGTACATAATTTTATGTTTTTACTATTTTCATGAGTCGCTTTTCAGTGTCTTCAAATATGTTTACCGTCATATTTGTATTCATATACATTAAACTATGTAGGCTATGCTTGTGTCAGGAAAGAGCAGGAAAAAAAAGAAATCATGCGGAAAAAATATGATATGGTTAGAATTAGGGAATACATTATGGCTACATAATAATAGACAGACAAATATACAGACAGACCTGTACAGAAAGACAGGGGAGTAGAGGAAGGAGAAGGGCGATGGTAAGAGAGGAAGTTGAAGATATATAAAAGACATGGTTCTCACTCGTTAAAACAATAGTGGCAATTAGTGGTAGAATGGTCTTGATGGATAGCGTGCTATACGATGGAGCAAAACACGATATCTTTTTACCGCCACGCCTCGCCGCGCATCACGTGATACGCCAACTAGATTGCCAATTGACCAATCAGAAACGGCGGAGCTGCATCAGCGCTCACATAGGCGCTCTATCAGCTTATTACAAGAATCTAATCTAGTTAATTCTCTTCTCCGCATTTCCCTTACATGCTCAGAATATTGTCTCTTAAGATAGTTAAGTGGCTTGTGCAGCGAGTCGAGGCACGATTGAAGCAAGCTATCCTTCCTATTGCATGACTCCATCAATTTCGGCTAGATAGCCCTCAACCGCTCGTGTTACTGGTTTGATGCAACCATGCTTTCATAATACGGCATTGCATTATCTTTTCAGGATTGTGTAATGGCTTTACTTGAAAAACAACAGCATATACAGCTCAAGATGAAATGTCGGTGAAGTAATGTTGCAGTGGGATTGGGGTCCGTGACTATATTCTAAAAAACGCTCTTATAAAAGGTCTCTATGTCAATGAGTTATTATATAGAAATGATTCAACAGATATTTTCCATGATAGTTTCACACCTATTTTCCTAATTCTTAATCTGTTGGTTTTGATCGTTGCTCTATTTCTATCATCCTTAACCATTCTCTATGTAGGCTAAATCGTTACGAACATAATCTGCGTTCCATTTTTTTCATCGAAATAATAATTAAATTAGCTCATTCTAAGCCGAGTCTAACATTCGAAGTGAACAGTTACCATGCGAACCCTAATGTGGGCACAAGAACATAATGTTCAAAATGTAATTTGATAATGACGAAGAAGACAGATCAAGCTTACGTTGCAAAGTGATTTCAAAGCTACCATCTCCATCATTTTCGCCTACCAATCTGGTTTGGTCAAACTGGCATGTCTGTGAAGCGTTTTGTGGCATATACTCATCATACCTCTTCCTATAACCCAACAGTCAAATGTAATTCTTCTTGGCTACTCTATAGATATACACCCACACACATCGTGGTGCTGTGACCTCATGGTATACTCGTTAAACACCCATGAGACTGTCAAACAACTGATATACACAGACAATTGTTTCTATCTCCGTCAGCCTCACTCTCTGTCATTTTAAACCATAACCACACTTGACCTTCTAGATCGAAGGCATTATTATCTTGTGTTGAAGAAGCCAGTAGTCTCAAATAATATAGTATTCCGTTTTGATTGATTACTTTATATTTGTTGTTCTGTGTGTATTTTAAAAGGGGAAATAAATTGAATTGAAGAAAGGTTTTGAGTTATTAGGTAGATATTGAACAAAATATATAAATTAATATCTCAGAGTTGGATTCAGAATTCGTTTCCCCCCAGAGAGGGTGGTGGTGGTGGGGGGGGGGGGGGCACGTATTTCTCCCATGTCTTTCCCTGTCTTTGTTTTATTACATCCATAACATGCTTGTGCATAAAATTGATTCCATACACGCTATAACCCAATATATACTGAACAATAACTAATATTTTAGGTACTTTTGGTCTGATTTTGGTTTAATTTATTTTTATTTTATTTTTATTGTTTCTTGATTTTTATTTTTTAAATCGACTAATGATATATCAGCAAGGATTTTAACAGACAGACGAAACACCCATCACTTGTCTATGCAAATAAGCCTATACACCTGGAAAGTATATAGCCAATTGGCTATATACTTTCCAGGTGTATAGGCTTATTTGCATAGACAATTCATGAATGGTTTGTCTGTTAAAATACTTGCTGATTAATATTTTCCCCTTAATATCTAAAATGTCAATCAAATCCACTGCGGAAATTTATCCAATGAGCCATGAATCAATAAACCTATTTTGTTTTGTTTTTCCGTGTAACAAAATAATTACCTCAAAATCTAGCATTTGCAGGTCAGGCACTCTGATGTGTTATTGTCAATATATGGATTTCCATTCATAGCTATAGAGCCATCCATTTATGACTTGAATAGCCAATTCAATTAATCCTGGTTGCTAATACCACGGTCATATTAACTAACAGAGCACCAAAACACTGACTGGAATAAGCTTCCCATAGACATTCCATAGCATCTCCATTACAAGGTATATGTTTACCTGTTTCCATGACAACTCACCCTTAATTTACGTCATCTACACATTTGCGATTAAATTTGTACACCTTCCCTTGTTTTGTTATCCTATGGCCAACCTGACATGGCGGTTACCTTAACACACGTAACCTCGGTAACAAATTATTATTGGGAAAAAGAATATTGTGAAATGGACAGAAGTAGGTGAATTATGCGCATTTTACGGGATTTGATACGGCTTATCTAGCTTGGGATCTAACACTTCGAAAGATCACATCGATGATTATATCCATGCTGACAAACGTACTGACATTCTAGAAAAGAAAAATGGAATGATAACCAAACAAAAACAACAACAACAACAATGATGATGATAATAATGCTAATAATAATAATAATTATAACTAGACATATAATACTTGTTTGGAACAAGTATAGGTGGGCTGGTCAACTAAAATTAAACACAAAATAGAGCAAAAATAAGCGACATACTGCTTACAAATTCTTAAAAAACAATATCATGTAGATTCATAACGTGAATTAAAATCACCTTCTATAGGCATAACATGCAAATTATGTCATTTTTGACATGAGGCCTTTAATCGAAATTTTCACTCTAATGACGTCATTAAAATGAAAAATGGTTATTATTAAACTTGTAGACAACTATCATAGCTACAACATATCGAAATTTGGAAGAAAATTGATCAATATATACAGAGATACAATCAATTTTCCATAAATATGCTGACGTCATAATATGCAAATTCCTATTTTTAGTTCGAAGGTCATTATGATGATGTCACGATACACTCAATGGCCAAATGAGACATGGAATCATATCTCCGACTCATACTCTATTCAAATATGAATAAAATTGAAGGTCACGGTTTATTCCAAAGAGCTATAATGAATTTTGTATAGGCATGTTTTTTCCCATATATGCTATGTATTAAAAGCGCTCGCGCGCACTGTCATTTATCTTGAATTGACGCTCATCTTGTTATTAATGGTCATAAAGAGATAAACATGGTATCAAATTCCTTGAAAAAATATGAGAAATATCATGAAAGAAAAAAAATGGCGATTCTATGTTTTGTAATGGTGTTACGCGCGAGAACGCGCGCGCATGCTCGTGCGCGCGATTTTTTATAAAATGCTTAAAATGACCTGAAACGTATGCAAAAAAAATTTGAGACGATTTTGAGCATTTATAAAATTTGCGCGCGCATTGACGCGCGGACGTACGCGCACGCGCGCGTTTTTTGACCTGAAATTGTCCGGACACATATTGACCTTGATCTTGATAAATATGAATGAGAAATGACTTTTGGTTATGAAGATATGATCATGAGTTGATTTTCAAATTTTTTCACAAAATTGCGCCTAGATGACGTCATCAGTCAAGGTCAAGGTCGAAAAATTTCCTATGCTTTGTGAATATGCCTATACATATGTGTGTTAAATTTTAAGATATTTGATTGAGCCATTTTCAAATTATCTTGAACACAAAAAAGTGGGTGGAAATAAGAAAAATAAATAAATAAATAAATAATAAATAAAGGCGATTTTAACAAAAATATAAGGTGGTCTGTATTAGATACAGCCCACCTGATAATGCTAATAATAATGATAGAAATAATAGTGCTACTACTACTTCTACTATGTATACCACTACTATAGTACTACTACTATACTACTATTACTACTACTACTACTACTACTATTACTACTACTACTAATAATAATAATAATAAAAATTATAATAATAACAATGATAATGATGATATTAATTATTAAGAGCAATAATAATAATAATACTGGAAAAGGAGGTACAAGAAGAACTAGTAGAACTCGAACAAGGACAAGAATTAGGAAAATAATAAATAATCTATAAATTGTGTCATATAATTACAAATGTAAATTACTTGCCTTGCAGGAGAAATCATAAGGTGTTTAGTAATAACACTAAATCGTATACTACCACCTGGGCTTTGGTTTACATTGTTGTGTACTCTTTCAGGGAATCTATATTAT